>SKCR01037996.1:0-182550 GCA_019454045.1 Zanthoxylum bungeanum | reverse complement strand
AAGCTTTAAGACTAAGGCTCAATAAATAAACCTTTATACTACCCAAAACATAAAATTACCACTTATAAACCGGTGATATTGGAATTCATCACAACCCCAGATATGGTATTTAGTTACTACACATATCTAGGACTATTAAAATCATAAATAAATTAAATGACATAAAGTAAAACTTGAAATTAAAAAAGTAAATAAAGCAATTAAGAAAATATTGGGGGTTAGAGGATCCACTTGTATTACTTCTAATTTAGATATCTCTCTTATTATATTATATAAACTTTGCATGACATTAACAACCGACCATAAAGGAAGTAACCTGATTAAGTCAAATATAAGATTAATTCCAACCGACCATAAAGACGGTATCGAATTTAGTAGGTTAAAATCAATTTAATTAAGTCCAACCGACCATAAAGGTGGTATCCCATTAAGTCAGGTTTTAAACAGTTTATATATTATAATTAAGGGAGATTAATCTAAATATTAGTAATAAAAGCTTTACCCTTCACCCCAGTAGAGGGGAGTTACCTCCTCATAATGTAAAGTAAAATAAAGAAAAAACTATTGTATAAAATAAAATTAAATACAAGAAAGCTGTAAATAAACTAACAAGATACAATCTTTTTAGTATTCTTATGGAAATATCCAGAAGAAGGTATGAAAATTTCAAATGAATTCGGCCTCAATTTATAGGCAAATTTTTGGTCCACAGGTCGTGACGCAGAACCCTTGCACCTCGCGACACACCGTTGATTCAACAGGATGATGACACATGGCTGTCGATAGAATTATTGGCTCGGCATCGTGACGCGTGAAGGCTTACGCGTCACGACATTGACGTAATCAATGACGTGTAGTGTTGGCATCATTGGGATGATGACACATGTCCGACGTATGATAGTAGATTTACTGTGATGTTGACACGTGGCCGGCGCATTTTAGCAGTTGCGTATGATAGAAATCTTTCTCTGATGTTGACATGTGGTTGGCGCATTTTAGCAGTCGTGACACAGAAGTATTTCGCGTCGCGATGCTGAATTCTAATTTTGGCCCTTTTTGTCTGTTTTTCACTATTTTAGCCCCAATTTGATTCCAGTGA
Source organism: Zanthoxylum bungeanum (assembly GCA_019454045.1). NCBI lineage: Eukaryota > Viridiplantae > Streptophyta > Magnoliopsida > Sapindales > Rutaceae > Zanthoxylum > Zanthoxylum bungeanum. The sequence goes on along the minus strand of SKCR01037996.1, from coordinate 181,451 downwards.
GTCCTGAAACCTTATTTATCTACAAAATACACAAAACACATCAAAATATTCACAAAACTCAAGAAACTATACAAAATATTAAGTCAAAGGGACGGTAAATACTGATATATTTACCGCTTATCACACCCATAAACCTAACATTTTGCTTGTCCTCGAGCAAAACAATAAAATACAATAAACAACTTTAAAATAAAATTAAACTAAGCCACTTTCGTAGGGATCAAGGTTGCATTTAGCGTATGCAACAAGCCTTTAATCCTCTAGGTGTCCCTAATGGTCGAATTGTAGTCTCGTGAGGGCTTACATCGACGATACCCATAAACGTTAAATGCACACAAAAGCAAAAAGATTATAAAAATTAGTGACTAAACAAGTGAAACTATTATCCAAGTTAATAGATGTTTTCTTTCTTTCTAAATTACCAAATAAGTAAATTCTCCGATTATTTTTATCATTCTCCATATACACAACCAACAAGGTATTAATCAAATCATTGTGCCCACAATATTCATAAGTGTAGTTGACAAGAGGGTAATATTTTTGTCCTAAAGTTATATAAAAATTCACACATTTTTAGCAATTGAACTTTTTCTTTTTCTTTTATTTTTTATTTTTTATTTTTTCTTTAGAAAATCTTCAATCCATGTAGCGAGCTTTGGGCCAATGACTCCCAAACCAGTTGGCTTTAGGGCACTAGGTGTTAAGACACCCTTACAGACTTAATTACTCAGATTTCAGATATCTTTTTTTATAACATCTTCAATCTATGTAGCGAGCTTTGGGCCAGTGACTCCCAAACCAGTTGGTTTTAGGACACTAGGTGTTAAAACACCCCTATGTACTTAATTACTCGGATATCAGATGTTTAATTTTTTTTAATTATTATTCCATCGTTTTTTTAGATGCTTCCTCCAATTAAACTACAACACTGAATATTACAAACTTTTCACTTACAATTCATGATCTTATGTTACCATGCATGTTGATAATATCTGTCAACTGAGCATATGAAGATCCAATTTAATCATTATTATGGATAATTTACAAATTAAATAATTCAAAAGGAAATAAACAAAAATTAACTTGTTACGAAATAGGCTGTGATACCTATTATGAGTGGAAATTCCTTACTCAGTTATCTTACACCAATTTTCACCTAATTAGTCAAGTTAAAAAAAACACAAATAATATATATATATTTTAAATTTTTTTAAATTTTTTTGAATTTTTGAAAAATTTTGACTAAAAACCAAGCAAAAACAACACAAAAACAAAAATTAAAAAAAAGATACTAATCAATTATTCCCCTCCCCCAAACCTAACTGAGACATTGTCCCCAATATCTAAAAAGTTGGAGAGGACTTTAGAAGACAATACCTGGTTAGCTGGAATTCTACATCTAAAAAGCAAATTAAAGGTTAAGATCCAGATTTATCCAACGCTTCTTACCACGATCATTATCAGACCAGTTTATCTTGGAAATGATAGGGTCAATTTGTGGTTCAAAGGCTAAAAGTTGGTCAATTAAATCATTGGTTTTTCTGGCAGTGAAGATGATATCTTGGGCACGATGGAGGAAATTTTTACAGTGCTATCTTGGGAGAAATTGAACATACACCAAAAATTATAAATCTGCATTGCGACACGAAACACTTCTACGCCGCGACTGCTAACATACGCCGGCTACGTGTCAACATCAGAGAAATATTGATGTCATATGCAACTACTAACATGCGCGGCCACGTGTCAACATCACATTAAATCTGCTATCATACGCCGGCCACTTGTCATCATCCCAATAATGTCGACACTACACGTCATTGCTTACGTCAACATCACAACGTGCAAGCCTTAAAGCATCGTGACGCCGAGCTAATATTTCTACCGAAATCCACGTGTCATCATCCTATTGAATCAACGGTGTGTCACGACGTGCAAGGGTTCTGCGTCGCGACACGTGGACCAAACATTTGCCTATAAATTGAGGTCAAATTCATTTAAAATTTTCATACATTCTTCTAGGGATTTCCTTAAGAATACTAAAAAGATTGTATCTTGTTTCTTTATTTAAAGCTTTCTTGTATTTAATTTATATTTTATGCAATAGTTCTTTATTTATTTTACTTTTCAGTATGAGGAGGTAACTCCCATCTGCTGGGGTGAATGGTAAAGCTTTTATTACTAATATTTAGATTAATCTCCCTTAATTATAATATATAAACTATTTTAAAACCTGACTTAATAGGATACCACCTTTATGGTCGGTTGGACTTAATTAAATTGATTTTAACCTGACTAAATTGGATACCGCCTTTATAGTCGGTTGGAATTAATCTTAAATTTGACTTAATCAGGATACCGCTTTTATGGTCGGTTGGTAATGTCATGCAAAGTTTATATATTATAATAAGAGAGATATCTTAATTAGAAGTAATAAAAGTGGATCCTATAACCACAGTATTTTCTTAATTGCTTTATTTACTTTTTTAATTTCAAGTTTTACTTTATGTCATTTACTTTATTTATGTTTTTAATAGTCCTAGATATATGTTGTAACTAAATATCATATCTGGGGTTTTGATGAATTCCAATATCACTGATTTATAAGTGGTAATTTTAGGTTTTGGGTAGTATAAAAGTTTATTTATTGAGCCTTAGTTTTAATGTTTCTTGTTAACTGGCCATTATTAAGATTGATTTGGTAAATTTAAAATGAAATTGGAAAAGGGATTTTAGGTTTAGCCTTAGATTCAATACCTCACGATCTCACCTTGGGGCAAGAGACACTTAGGTAGATTTCCTTACAGGATAGGAATATACCTGTCGGGCGGGGGTAGCCATAATTGGAACTTAATCTTAATGAATTCAGGTAACTTGATTAACATAGGAATATAGTTAATTGGGTTATTTTGGGTGTTTGCATCTGACCGAGGCTTTTGCATAACTTCATGTTCCATGTTAATAAACCGATATATTGCACAAACATGTGATAATCACTTAATCTTTAAAAGATATTGGAAGGATTCACAATCCTAGATAGTTTTATAATATTGATTTTACCTTTAATTCACTTTCGCACTGTTTTTATTTACTTGTTTCAGATAAAATCATCATCCAATCAACAACCAATCTATTAGATACTTGTAAACATTTAACTTCATAAATTGATAGCCTAAGTATTAAGTCCTCATAGGATCGATACATTTTATACTACTTGACCGATACGTGCGCTTGCGTTAGGTGTGTGATATCACCGATCAGAGAAAGATTGCTATCATACGCAACTGCTAACATGCGTCGGCCACGTGTCAATATCACATTAAATCTGTTATCATATGCCGGACATGTGTCATCATCCCAATGCTGCCGACACTATATGTCATTGCTTATGTCAGCGTCGAGACACGTAAACCTTCACGACTCACGATGTCGAGCCAACAATTCTACTGATAGCCACATTTAATCAACCTGTTGAATCAACAACGCGTCGTGAAGCGCAAGGGTTCTGTGTCATGACGCGTGGACCAAAAATTTGCCTATAAATTGAGGCTGAATTCATTTGAAATTTTCATACCTCTTCTGGGGATTTCCTAAAGAATACTAAGAATTTTGTATTTTGTTTGTTTATTTACATGTTTCTTGTATTTAATTTTTATTTTATGCAATTGTTCTTTCTTTATTTTACTTTTCTATATGAGGAGGTAACTCTCCTCTGCTCGGGTGAAGGGTAAAACTTTTATTACTAATATTTAAATTAATCTCCCTTAATTATAATATATAAACTATTTTAAAACCTGACTTAATGGGATACCGCCTTTATGGTAGGTGGGACATAATTAAATTGATTTTAATCTGACTAAATTGGATACCGCCTTTATGGTCGGTTGGAATTAATCTTAAATTTCACTTAATCAGGATACCACCTTTATGGTCGGTTGGTAATGTCATACAAAGTTTATATATTATAATAAGGGATACATCTAAATTAGAAGTAATAAAAGTGGATCCTCTAATAAAAGTTTGCTTGATATTACTTCTAAAAAAATGCTGGGGGTTAGAGGATCCACTTTTATTACTTCTAATTTAGATATCTCTCTTATTATAATATATAAATTTTGCATGATATTACCAACCGTCCATAAAGGTGGTATCATGATTAAGTCAAATTTAAGATTAATTCCAACCGACCATAAAGGCGGTATCGAATTTAGTCAGGTTAAAATCAATTTAATTAAGTCCAACCGACCATAAAGGCGGTATCCCATTAAGTCAGGTTTTAAAATAGTTTATATATTATAATTAAGGGAGATTAATCTAAATATTAGTAATAAAAGCTTTACCTTTCACCCCAGCAGAGGGGAGTTACCTCCTCATACTGAAAAGTAAAATAAAGAAAGAACTATTGCATAAAATAAAAATTAAATACAAAAAACCTATAAATAAATAAACAAGAAACAATCTTCTTAGTATTCTTTAGGAAATCCTCAGAAGAAGGTATGAAAATTTCAAATGAATTCAGCCTCAATTTATAAGCAAATATTTGGTCCACGCGTCGCGACGCAGAACCTTTGCGCGTCGCGACACACCGTTGATTCAATGGGATGATGACACGTGGTTGTGGATAGAATTATTGGCTCGGCATCGTGACACGTGAAGGCTTGCACGTCATGACATTAATGTAAGCAATGACGTGTAGTGTCGGCAGCATTGGGATGATGACAAGTGTTCGGCGTATGATAGGAGATTTACTGTGATGTTGACACGTGGCCGGCATATTTTAGCAGTTGTATTTGATAGCAATCTTTCTCTGATTTTGACACGTGGCATTTCTCTAAGATCAATTGGATCTCATCCAATTCCTAGATCCAGTAGGTGGACCTCCAAGTCCAAAACATATATGCCAATATATCCAATATATTCTCTAACCTTTTTCCTCTGAATCAACTAAGCCTTGACTTTAGCTCAACAAGCTTAATGAAACTAGTTAAGCGTGACCCATTGACAGTGGGAAAGCTTCGTAATCGATACCGATGAACAAGAAGTGACCTTGACTTTGGCCAACAAATCATAACTGGCCCAAGACGTACGATATGGAACAAAGCTTTCATGATTCAAACACATCCGCGATGGACAAAGATCTTGACTTTGGCCAACAAACCAATGCCAACCTTGGATCTTGAGAGAGAATCACTCAATGGAAGGAAAAACGCTTAATATAAAATGAGGGTTTTTGTTGCGATTTGGCAACCAATTTATTATCTTTTATTAGGTCTCATCATACACCCTTAAGCATGCATTCTAAAAGCATAATAAGGCGCGAATAAAATAACAATGATATTCGGATGGATATACAACAAACTTTGTTCCTAGAACAAATCTCTCCATTTCCTCTCTCCCGCTAGCACTATTCATACTTCTACCCAATTACATAATATTTCTAAAGAAACCTCATTAACATTGAGGGGAATGTTGGGTTTCTAGGGTCAAACCAAGATCGATTTAAGCGTAAAACATGTGTGAGTACAACAAAGAAGTATGGCAGAATCATACTTACATTGATCGAATTTTGATGCGATGAACACAAAATCTTTTTGCTCCTCGATGAAGCTCTCAGCAATGGCACCCATTTGTGCTCCTTGTTGAATCTCCAAGCTCCAAGCTTTGTGTGTAGATTCCATGCTCATGAATGGGTTTCCCTATCACCTTTGTATGACTCATAAAGTGTGCTAGCACTTGTGAAAATTTGCCACAAATCTTCACTAAAGCTTCTTGCATCTCTCGGATTTGAAGGAGAAAAAGAGAAGAAATTTTGGCCCTTGGCCGAAAATGGGAGAGGAGAAGAGAGAGAAGAGTTGTGTTGTTGTATTTTGGTTTCTAAAACCTAATAAAACATATACCAAAATCTCTACACATTTTGTATTTGTTTTTCCAAAAAATAAAAAGAAAAAGTGAGGGAAAAATGGCATTAAATGTATTCAACAACCACCATCAACTATTCACAGCAATCAATGATGACAAGCATCACTTCACTTAATTGACTAGTGATTTGACTAGTGATTTGACGCTTGACGTGACTTATGGACCGCACTTAAATTTGAAATACGAGTGGGCCCGCAAACACTTCCGGGCTCGGGTTCGCTAATTCTGAATTAACGAATTTTCCGTTGCGACGTAATTAAATCAAATTTAATTAAATGATTATGCCTAGCAAAATTACTATTCAAGTCGTTAACGAATTAATTCTAAATTAACTCGTTCGCCCGAATTAAAATCTAATTTTAATTCCGCATCGAAATCTAATTTTGTATAATATATCGAATATATTATATTATCGATTAATTCCAAATTAATCGTTCTCTCTTTTATATAATATTTTATCCCATATAAAATATCTCCGTAATTAATCCCGGATTAATTTTTTCTCTCTCTAATAATTAATCCTAGATTAATTAAGTGTGAGTCATACGTCATCGGTGAATCTTCGGGAAGCGACCAATGAGATCCCCGGATATGTTGGCAATAAATCCGGTCGTCAGACTATCCGAACACGTACGTACCTAGTATGAAGCATGCTAGGCCTGGGGCTGGAATTATGTATGCCCCGTATGAAGCATATATCAGATCTCTGGTAACTAGTCTCTATAATTTGATAATCATGACCTTGTCATATTATCCCGATAGCTACAGCATACAAGAGTACAAGTTCCGTATCCTGCGTGATCATCATCTACATATGACTGAAGTGATAGTTCCATCTTGATATCACACCCAATACACTACGATTCTGAGTATACCCAGAAGAGGCGTACACAGAACCTGTTAAAGCCCCGGACGACCAAAACCAAAGTATGATGATTGTCGCAAGTATTAGCGATGCGAGTCTCAGGTTAAGACCAAATACACCTACCCTGATTCAGATTCCCATAGACACATAGTCATACTACCAATGTGATTCTGATGGGTCTATCCAGAGCGAAGCTGTTTCCGTACCATCGGTAACAGAACCTCCTATTACACTTGCATGAGTATCCAATACCTAAATATATGAGAACTATGCTGTTACGCTTCCATAACACGCACAAATGTAATACTAGCTTATTCCGCATTATCGATGTCCAGTCTCGATAATACTACGACTAGGGATATTTAATGATTAAACCTTAGTGGATTAATATTGTCTCATATCTTATTAATTCGGTACTAATCATATGGACTTTTATCATTTATATATCCCGGCAATCCAATTACAAATGATAAAAGAGCAATTTCCTTTGTCACATAGCTCATTTGTGCAACAACACCATGTTCTGTACAAATAGTGATGCTATGGGTCATATTTGTCCAACAATCTCCCACTTGGCCTATAGCCAATCACTCAGGTGTCCTACACCTGAACTATGTACGGGTCGCTCAAATTTCTACTGAGAAACAACTTTCATCAGTGGATTTTCAAGGTTATTATCTGATGCAATTTATTCGATCATCACATCGCCACGATGTATGATCGAACGAATCAGATGAATTAGTCGAAGTACAAACTTGGATCGTTGATGAGACCGTGGTTCTTTAGCCTGTGATGTAGCCCAGCTCAGCTACTAACAGAACTACTTCTAATCCAATTAGGATTATATAGATCCAAAATGCTTCTATTGCTGCCTCAGCTGTAGTAATGTTCCGCTTTTGTTATTTATTCGGCAACAGTATCTTTCTTGGAAGATTTCCACCTCATTTTTTCGTTATTCAAACTAAATATGTACCCTTATTGCGACTTAAGTCGTCTTTGTCGGTTTGAAAACTTACAGCGGTGAACCTAGTCACCTCAAGTTGTCATTTCCCCATATTTCCAGAAAGCATCCTTAGTTCGTCCAAGATACTCAAGGATGTTCTTTACATTAATCCAGTGACCATCACCTGGATTGGCCTTATAGTGTCTGCATATGCTCAAAGCATATGAGACATCAGGTCACCAATTCCCCTCAATGTAATGAGGTTTCTTTATTGTATTATGTAATTAGGTAGAAGTTAGAATAGTGCTAGACGGGGAGAGGAAATTGAGTGATTTGTTCTAGGAACAATTTGTGAGATATCCATCCGTATATCATTATTAATTTTATTTATCGCGCCTTATTATCCTTTTAAAATGCATGCTTAAGGGTATATGATGAGACCTAATCAAAGATAATAAATTGGTTGCCAATTTACGCGAAAAACCCTCAACAACTATTAAGCGTTTTCCTTCAATTGAGTGATTCATTCTCGGGATCCAAGATTGGCATTGGTTTGTTGGCCAAAGTCAAGACCTTTGTCCATCGCAGATGTGTTTGAATCATGAAGACTTTGTTCCATATCGCATGTCTTGCCAAGTTGTGATTTGTTGGCCAAAGTCAAGATCACTTCTTGTTCATCGACATCAATTACGAAGCTTTCCAAAGTCAATGGGTCCCGCTTAACTGGAATCATTAAGCTTGTTGAGCCAAAGCCAAGGCTTAGTTGATTCAGAGGAAAAGGTTAGGAAAATATATTGGATATATTGGCATATATATTGTATATATGTTTCGGACTTGGAGACCACCTACCGGATCTAGGAATTGGATGAGATCCAATTGATCTTAGAGATCTACCTAGTTAAATATCATACAGCTTGTTAGCCAAAGTCAAAGTTGTGTGTTATTTAACGGGATCCTAGCCCACTAGGTTTCCCGAGTAATAAACATAGGGTTAGAGGCTCGCCGAAAAATAGTGGGAGGCTAGTATTGAATTTGCAATTTCGTTCAAATACTTGCCAAATACGAGCTTTCAAATTATTTCGTCAATTATATATTTATTAGTTGGACTAATATTTTAATATTTTTCTTGTAACAGTTGGACTGTACCCAAATATCGTTAATTGAATAGTTTGACTATTGCAATTAAGATGACTGGAAAGATCGGGGTTAGAGACATTATCATGGGTGAAAATGTCTTTAATGGCGCAAACTTTCCTGACTGGGATATGAACCTCAGGATTGTCCTGGGGGCTGAGAGGATGCTTTATACGATAGAGAGACCTCTTGGGCCTAAGCCTGGAAATGAGCAGCCACTTGAGCTTGAGCTTTGGAAGACTCATAGCGATGACAACTCAACTGCTCAATCTGTCATGCTCGCTGTGATGACCCCTCAATTTCGTCGCCAAAACAAGGGATTGGATCCCTATACTATGATGGCAAAATTGAAGGGCCTTCACGATCTAACATTAGATCGCAAATGTATGAATTGCAGAAGAAGCTCTTTCACTCTCGAATATGAGAGGGTACATCTGTTGAGCACCATGTGTCGTAGATGATTGCTGACATTGAACAGCTAGGTTAGCTAGGCATAACCTTTTAGGCTGAGACTTCTATAGATTTGATCTTGCAGTCTCTACCTGATAGCTGGAGTGGGTTCATCATGAACTACAATATGATGAACCAAGGCCATACTCTTGGAGAGTTGATGGCAATACTGCGTGAAGCAGAAAAAGAGCTATTGAAGGGCAAAAAACATGAGGCCCACTTCGCTTCAACATCTCAGTCTCCGAGGGCTTGGCCCAAGGATTCTGGAGGTGTAAAGAAGAAGAAGAAGAAGAAGGGCAAGGCCAATTGTCAAAGTCTTCTGGGAAGCCAAAGGAAAAATCCCAAGATGTATGTCTGCAGTGTGGCAAACGGGGTCAGTGGAAGCGTGACTCCATGAGTACAAGGTGCACATGAAGGAAATCAAAGCGGGCAAGACACCGGCTTCAGGTATGTTTGTTATAAAAATAAACATGTCTACTTCTAGTTTTAAAAATTGGATTTTTGATTCTGGTTGTGGTACTCATATATGTACTGATGTGCAGGATCTACAGATTAACAGGACACTGACCTCATGAGAGATTGACTTTCGCATTGGAAATGGGACCCGAGTCACCGTTTTGGCCGTTGGGACTTATATTTTGGAACTGTCCTCGGGGCATGTACAAAATCTTTCAGACTGTTATTATGTACCTAGTTTGACGAGGAATATTATATTTGTATTTTTATTAGCCCAATGTGGGTATACTTTTGTATTTAGAAACACAGGGTGTTTTATGTATAAAAATGATATGGAGATATGCAGTTCTGATGTGAATAATGGTCCTTATATTTTGGAGCAACTTCTCAAAGTGGAATTTTTGAACTCTACATCTACATCCAACCGAGCATTGTAAGTATTTTTCGCTAACTTCTTTGCATATTCACGCCTATTTTATGCTTATTAGATATTGGGATTGATCTTAGAGACCCAACTGTTGACGATACCCTTTCTGTACAAGTCTAGCTGTGTACATTTGTATGTTGCCATCCATGTATGTCTTCCTTGAAGACTCATATAGTACCAATAGGCACAATGCCTTCTGGTACATCACCCAGTTTCCAAACTTGGTTGTATACATGGAATCCATTTTGGACTTCATGGCACTTTACCATAAAAGGAGTCGATACCTTGTATCACTTCCTCATACGTAGTCGGTTCATCTTCCTCAATAAGATTGATATCTACATGAGGTGAGATCAGAAACCTATACCTCCTAGGTTATTTTCTGACTCTCTCCGACCTACGTAGTTCTTGTGTATTCGAAGATTATTGGTACAATTTCATCCCTGATGAACCGTTGGTGTTCCGTGAGGACTTGATTCCTGGAACAGTATTACTCCGATTTTCATCGAGTTTTACTTTCCTCCCACTTACCACTGCATTTAGGAATTCCTCTTAGGAAAACCGCATGGAGAGCAACAATTACATTGTTCTCTTGTGAGTTGTGGAATTGGTTTCCCTAGGATAACCCAATACAAATGGGCACTTATCTGATTTGGGTTCTAGTTTGGTATCATCCAAACATACAATTATATGCCCAGCATCCCCAAATCTTCAGGAATGAGAAACCCGGTTTCTTTCCTGTTCATATTTAATATGAAGTATGTCTAACAGATTTTTATGGATCCTTATTCAAAATAAGTATTGCACTGTTTAATGCGTATCCTTAGAAGGAAATTGGTAGCTCAGAGCGACTCATCATTAACCTTACCATGTCCAACAAAGTTCGGTTTCTCTGTTCGGACACACAGTCAAATTGAGGTGTCCCGGGAGGAGTCCACTATGAAAGAATACCATACTCTTTCAAGTAATCTTGAAACTTATATGTTTAAGTATTTTACACTATGGTCCGACCGTAATTTTTTTAATACTTTTACCGGTCTGTTTTCTTACTTCGTGTCGAAACTCTTTGAATTACTCAAAAGTTTCTGACTTGTGTTTCATAAGATACACATACCCGTAACGCGATGCCACATTCATAAAGATTACGAAGTATTCATATTCACCTCTAGCCTTGCTAGACATGGGCCCACTTACGTCACTATGAACGAGGGCTAACATATCGGTGGCACTTGCACTTTTACCAAGTAAAATGTGTTTTAGGCACTTTGCCTAATAAACTAGATTCGTAGACATCATTTGAATTAGAATCAAATCCGTCCAAGTATCCACTCTTCAAAAGTGTGGATATACGAGTCTTGTTAATGTGTCCCAGACAACAATGCCACTTATAAGTCTTATTTGATTTACTCAGTTTGAGCTCTTTTTTTTTGTCATGTTATATGTTTGAGATTCATTTATATTCAAAATATAAATGTTGTTATTCACATCCAATGTGTATATCTCAATATCATCTTTATAAACAAAACACCTTGTGTTCTGAAATACAAAGGTATAACTGCAACATGTTAAACTAGATACAGAGATAATGTTCCTTGTCAAACTAGATAGATTATAACAGTTTCCTAATTTAAGTACATGCCCAAAGGGCAGTTCCAAAACTTAGGTTTCTTACGGCCAAAACAGCGACTCTCGTCCCGTTTCCAATTTATAGGTCGATCTCATCTGAAGCCAGTCTCTTGCTAATCAGCAGATCCCACACATCAGTAAATATATTTATGTACCACATCCCGTATCTAAAATCCAATTTTAAAACCAGCAGTGGACATGTTTATAACAAACATATCTGAAGCCGGAGCCTTGAGCGTCGTCACTTCCTTCATGTATGCCTTATCCATACGGCAGTCAGGCTTCCAGTGATCCCGTTTGCCACAATATAGGCAGACATCTTGGGATATGTCCTTTGTCTTCCCAGAAGACTGTGACGATTTTGCCTTTGCTCCTTTTCACATCCCTAGAAGTATTCGACCAAGCCTATACCTTCTGGGATGTAGGAGTAAGATGCGCCTTGCGCTTCTTGCCCTTTTGCAAGCTCTGGCTCTGTCTCCTTGAGCATATCCATTAACTCTCCAAGAGTTTTCTATTGCAATTAGTACTTCTAAGATATAAGAATAGATCTATGAAGATCCTTCAATTTCAATATCATACTATAAGGATCTAATCCTTAGTTCTGAGGAAGAAATTAATGAGTCTTTGCGGCAAGCATAACGAACTGAGCACTAAAGTTATCATCACCATGAGTCTTCCAAAGCTCACGCTCCACTATTTTCTCAACTCCGGGCTCAGGCCCGAGATGTCACTCTATCAAATAAAGTAACTTATCGGCTCCCAGGACTATCCTGAGGTTCTATTCCCAATTTGAAAATTGAAGCCCCGGATTATGTTTTAAACGCTAATCTTTTAGTTATCTTGATTCCAATAGTCCAACTATCCAATCAACGATTTCGGGTACAATCGAATATAATGATTACTATAGTCTAACTATATAATCAACTACTATTTGATTGGTTAAATTCAAATATATTGATTACTATAATCCAATTATATAATCAAGTATAAATGAAGTAGTTTGAATACAGTCCAACTGTTTAATTAAAACAACAATTGAATATTAGTTCAACTAATATATATAAATTTTTTAATGACGAAAAATGAAATGAGCGCATATTGGCAAGTATCTAAAAAAAATTGCAAATTTAATACTTGCCTCCCATTATTTTTCGGCAAGCCTCTAACCCTCTGTGGAGTACCCGGGAAACCGAGTTTCCTAGTGGGCTAGGATCCCGTAAAAAAACACACAACCTTGACTTTGGCCAACAAGTTGTATGAAACTTAACTAGGTAGATCTCTAAGATCAATTGGATCTCATCCAATTCCTAGATCCATTGTTGGACAATTATGACCCATAGCGTCACTATTTGTACAAATCATGGTGTTGTTGTACAAATTAACTATGTGACAAAGGAGATTGCACTCTTATCATTTGTGATTAGATTACCTAGATGTATAAATGATAGGAGGTCCCTATGATTTGTTCCTGGACTGAGAATGATATGAGACAGGATCAGTCCATGAAGGATAAATCATTAAATATCCTTAGTCAGAGTATTATCGAGATTGGACATCGATGAATACGTAAAAAGACTAGTATTACACTTGTGCGCGTTGTGAGGGCACAACGACATAGGTCTCATATATTTGGGTATAGGATACTCATGCAAGTGTAATAGGAGGTTGTGTTTCACCGATGGTACGGGAAATAGCTTCGCTCTGGATAGACCCCCTCGGAATTCCATTGGTAGTATGACTATGTGTCTATGGAAATCCGAAATCAAGGTAGGTGTATTTGGTCTTAACCTGAGACTTGCACCACTAATACTTGCGACAATCAATATACTTTGGTTGTGGTCGTCCAGGGCATTAACAGGTTCTGTGTAAGCCAATGCTGGGTATATTCAGAATCGTAGTGTGTTGGGTGTGATGTCAAGACGGAAGTGTCACTCCAGTCATATGGAGTTGATGATCGCGCAGGGATACAGAACTGGTTCTCTAAAAAGGTTGCAACCGTCGGGATAATATGAATTGGTCATGATTATCCGATAATAATGAGACTAGTTGCTCGTAATCCGATATATGCTTCGTACGGGGCAGACACTGTACCAACCCCAGGCATTGCATGTGATAATCCGATACTGGACAGAAATACGCAATACTACGTATACTACACCAGATAAAGATCCTTTATTCCTGTAAGGATATTTCCGAAGAATGGGAAGGCATGACGCTTTGCTAGAAGCCAACCTTGTCTTGTAAATCAGTATAAACGTAGTACGAGGTACTTACGTGTTCGGATAGTCCGACGACCGAATTTACTACCAACATATCTGGGGATCTCATGGGTCGCTTCCCGAAGATTCACCGATGACGTATGACTCGCATTTTAATTAATCTGGGATTAATTGGATGAGAGAGAAAATTAATCTAGGATTAATTGCGGAGATATTTTATCTCGGATAAAATATCAATTAAAGAGAGATAACGATTAATTTGGAATTAATCGATTAATTAATATATTTGATATATTAAACGAAATTGGATTTCGACGCGGAATTAAAATTAGATTTTAATTCGGGCGAACGAATTAATTTAGAATTAATTCGTTAGCGACGTGAATAGTGACTTCGCTAGGCGTAATCATTTTATTACATCGCAATGGGAAATTCGTTAATTTGGAATTAGCGAACTCGATCCCGAGATTATTTGCGAGCGCATTCGCATTTTGAATTCGAGTGCGGCACGCAAGTCAAATCAAGCTTCAAATCGTTAGTCGCATCTAGCGTCACATCAAGCGTCAAATCATGTCACTTTGAGTGATATGACATTTGATTGATTGATGGATTGAAGTGAGTTGATGGAAATCATTTAATGCTTGACTTTTTGGAAAAGAAATGGTATATGTTTATTTTGTTTTTTGAAAACAAAATCAATTACACATTTTTCATCATCTCTCTTCTCTCTTCTCCCTCTCATTTTACAGGCCCAATGGGCTGTTCTTCACTGTGAAATTCTGGGCAAAACCGAGCAGTGAAAGGGAAGCAAAAGTGGGATTTTGTGGCAAAAATCACAAGTGCTAGCACACTTACGAGACATGCGAACATTTTTCCCCAAATTGTTGAGGCTTGGCCGAATACTATGCCCTAAATATGTCTTGGGATTTTTTGATTTTTGATTATTGGATGTGTTGGAAATCATTCGGGAATATGATTTAATGTCGATTGTGGAATTAATTGGATTGAAACCAAATCAGATATAATTTCCCCACAAATGCCGAGACTTTGAGCATGTAAAATTGGGTTTGATTTTAATTAAATTGTGTTGGACATGATTTAATATTAATGAGCATGATTAATTGTACAAATTTGGTGTTTTGGAAATATTGATTTGGGTAATTAATAATACTATGCACTTTAGGTAATTAAATTGGGAATTTGGAATTTGGCAATTTAATTCAATTGGGCTAATTTTGGAAATTGGGCTTGAAATGTTGTTATTGGGCTTATTGGGCTTAGTTGTATTAAGTTGGGTATAGGCAAAATTGGTTGGATCCAATTGGGCCCAAAACCGCCTCCATAAAGCCCAAATGCGACAAATGGACCTTTAAAGTTTAATTGGGTCTAATGGACCAAAATTGATTTCTGGGCTTATGGGGTAACTCCCGGATTGGATTTTGGTTATTCGGTTTGACCCGAGTTGACCAAAAGTCCACGCCTCAAGAAATTAATTAAAAGCCTATTGGACTTTAATTAAATTGACGTTGGATGTTAATTGGGCTTTGAGACCCGTAACGATTAAATTTGGAATTTAAATCGTAAAGGTTCGTAAATAAAGTGTGATATTTAATTTGGAATTTAATAGCGAATTAGAATTGAATGCATATTAAATTGGATTTAATGATGTAGTTTAAATTAATTCAAGAATTCGTACTTTGAGTACTTATTCGCAAAACGAGTTTGACTCGAGCAAAATCAAATCGTTGTTTGAACATTGGATGATCACTAATTATCAGATTAATTAATTGGATTAGATTGATTGATAACATGCTTGTGTGAATACATGGTTGCGATGCATGAATAATGTATATCGGATGGATATTAGATGGGTGGGACAATTTTAGAAATTGTTGTAATAAATTTGATTTATTAAATTGGACCTGCGTATCCAGCCTTATACCTCCATATTCTTTGTATTCTCTTCTCACATATTCCCCTCAATGTAAATGAGGTTTCTTTAGAAGTGTAGTGTAACAGGTAGAAGTAATACTTGTGCTAGCGGGAGAGAGAAAGTGAGAGATTTGATCTAGGATCATTGTGTAAAGTATCCATCCGCATATCATTATTATTTTATCATATGTGCTTTATTATGTGTTTAGAATACATGTTTAAGGTGTATGATGATGAGACCTTAACAAGATAATAAATTGGTTGCCAATTTGCACTCGAAAAACCCTCGCAAAATATTAAGCGTCTTTCCTTCCATTGAGTGATTCTCACTCAAGATCCGAGACTGGCATTGGCTTGTTGGCCAAAGTCAAGGCCTTTGTCCGTCGAGGATGTGTTTGAATCACGAGAGCTTTGTTCCATATTGGTGTCTTGTCCAAGTTGTGGTTTGTTGGCCAAAGTCAAGACCACTTCTTGTCCATCGACATTGATTATGAAGCTTTCCATGGTCAATGGGTCGCGCTTAACTGAGATCACTAAGTTTGTTGTGCCAAAGCCAAAGCTTAGTTGATTCAGAGGAAAAAGGTTAGGTAATACATTGGATGTATTGGCATATATAAGATATATGTTTCGGACTTGGATGTCCCCCTACCGGATCTAGGAATTGGATTGGATCCAATCGATCTTAGAGATCTACCTAGTTAATTATCATACAATTTGTTGGCCAAAGTCAAGATTGTGTGATATTTAACGGGATCCTAGCCCACTAGGAAACAAGGTTTCCCGAGTACTCGACAGAAGGTTAGAGGCTCACCGAAAAATAGTGGGAGGCAAGAATTGAATTTGCCATATTCGTTTAATTACTTGCCATACGCGCTCAATCAAATATCATTTGTCAAATAAATTAAATGTTAGTTGGACTAATATTTAAATGTTGTTTTTAATAAATAGTTTGACTATATTCAAACTATTCATTTATAGTTGATTTTATAATTGGATTATAGTAATCAATATAATTGATTTTAATCTATTAAATTATAATTGATTAAATAGTTGGACTATTGTAATCATTATAATAAATAGTACCTAAATCGTTGATTAAATAGTTGGACTATTAGAATCAAGATATAAATTGAAAGATTGACATTTAAAACATAATCCTAGGAAAATGTATTTAAATGGTTTAATTTTCAAATTGGGAAAAAATTTCAGGATGGTCCTGGAAAAACTAATAAGTTACTTTATTTGATAAAATAACATATTAGGCCTAAGCCCGGAATTAAGCAAATAGTAGAGCATAATCTTTGGAAGATAATGTAATGATAACTTAAGTGCTTAATCCATTAAGCTTGTCGCAGTAGACTCCTTAATTTCTTAATCAGAAATAAGGATTAGATCCTTAAAGTATGATACTGAAATTGAAGGATCTTCATAAATCTATCTTTAGATTTTAGAAGTACTAAATTGCAATAAATAATTCTTGGAGAATTAATGACTATTCTCAAGGAGATAAAGTCAAAATTTGAGAATCGTAGTGTGTTGGGTGTGATGTCAAGACGGAAGTGTCACTCCAGTCATATTGAGTTGATGATCGCACATGGATACAGAACTGGTTCTCTAAAAAGGTTGCAACCGTCGGGATAATATGACTTGGTCATGATTATCCGATAATAAAGAGACTAGTTGCTCGTAATCCGATATATGCTTCGTACGGGGCAGACATTGTACCAGCCCCAGGCCTTGCATGTGATCATCCGATACTGGACAGAAATACGCAATACTGCATATACTACGCCTGATATAGATCCTTTATTCCTGTAAAGATATTTCCGGAGAATTGGGAAGGCATGGCGCTTTGCTAGAAGCCAACCTTGTCTTGTAAATCAATATAAACGTAGTACGAGGTACTTACGTGTTCGGATAGTCCGACGACCGAATTTACTGCCAACATATCCGGGGATCTCATGGGTCGCTTCCCGAAGATTCACCGATGACGTATGACTCGCACTTTAATTAATCTGGGATTAATTGGATGAGAGAGAAAATTAATCTGGGATTAATTGCGGAGATATTTTATCTGGGATAAAATATCAATTAAAGAGAGATAACGATTAATTTGGAATTAATCGATTAATTAATATATTTGATATATTAAACGAAATTGGATTTCGACGTGGAAATAAAATTAGATTTTAATTCGGGCGAACGATTAATTTAGAATTAATTCGTTAGCAACGTGAATAGTGACTTCGCTAGGCGTAATCATTTTATTACGTCACAATGGAAAATTCGTTAATTTGGAATTAGCGAACTCGAGCCCAAGATTATTTGCGAGCGCATTCGCATTTCGAATTCAAGTGCGGCACGCAAGTCAAATCAATCGTCAAATCGCTAGTCGCATCTAGCGTCACATCAAGCGTCAAATCATGTCACTTTGAGTGATATGACATTTGATTGATTGATGGATTGAAGTGAGTTGATGGAAAGCATTTAATGCTTGACTTTTTGGAAAAGAAATGGTATATGTTTATTTTTTTTTTTGAAAACAAAATCAATTACACATTTTTCATCATCTCTCTTCTCCCTCTCATTTTACATGCCCAAGGGGCTGTTCTTCACTGTGAAATTCTGGGCAAAACCAAGCAGTGAAGGGGAAGCAAAAGTGGGATTTTTTGGCAAAAATCACAAGTGCTAGCACACTTACGAGACATGCGAATGTGATAGGGAAGTCCACCCATGAGCCGGGAATCATTTGACGAAGCTTGGAGCTTGATTCTTGAAGCTCAAAACCGAAAATGGAGCAGTCCAAAACAGCCACTGCCGAGTAGAAAACAGTGAGCAGAAAGTTCGTTTTTGTTCCTCAAAGCGTCGCTCAACCGATCGATGTGAGTATTCCGCGACTCTCTCGAATGTATTCACATGTGATTCATGCTTGTTTATTGATCCTTGGGACCTTAGTAAACTCAAACATCCAGTAGGTGGACCTCTAAGTCCGAAACATATATCCAATATATGCCAATATATCCAATATATTCTCTAACCTTTTTCCTCTCAATCAACTAAGCCTTGGCTTTGGCTCAACAAGCTTAATGAAACCAGTTAAGCGTGACCCATTGACAGTGGGAAAGCTTCGTAATCGATGTCGATGAACAAGAAGTGACCTTGACTTTGGCCAACAAATCACAACTTGCCCAAGACGTACGATATGGAACAAAGCTTTCATGATTCAAACACATCCGCGATGGACAAAGGTCTTGACTTTGACCAACAAACCAATGCCAATCTTGGATCTTGAGAGAGAATCACTCAATGGAAGGAAAAACGCTTAATATAAAATGAGGGTTTTTGTCACGATTTGGCAACCAATTTATTATCTTTTATTAGGTCTCATCATACACCCTTTAAGCATGCATTCTAAAAGCATAATAAGCGCGAATAAAATAATAATGATATTCGGATGGATATACAACAAACTTTGTTCCTAGAACAAATCTCTCCATTTCCTCTCTCCCGCTAGCACTATTCATACTTCTACCCAATTACATAATACTTCTAAAGAAACCTCATTAACATTGAGGGGAATTGGTGAGTAGAGAAATACAATGAGAAAAGAAGTAATAGGCTGGACACGCAGGTCCAATTTAATAAATTCTAAATTTATTACAACAATTTCCAAAATTGCCCTCACCCTCCTAATACTCATCCGATATACATTATTCATACATACATCCAAGTATTCACACAAAGCATGTTATCAATCAATCTAATCCAATTAATTAATCTTTGATTAGTGACCATCCAATGTTCAAACAACGATTTGATTTGCGCGAGTCCAACTCGTTTAAGAATAAATACTCAAAGTACGTATTCTTGAATTATATTGAACAACAATTTTAAATCCAATTTAAATTATATTCAATACTAATTCATATTTAATTCCAAATTAAATAATTACACTTTCAATAGTGCCTTTATGGACTTGGATTCCAAATCCATTCTTAACGGGTCTCAAAGGCCCAATTAGTATCCAATACTATTCAATTAAAGTCCAATGGGCTTTTAATTAATTCTTTAGGCATGGACTTTGGCAATTATGGGTCAAACCCAAGATGCGAAGGCCCAATTAGGAATCACCATATACCAAAAATCAATTTAGGCCCATTAGGCCCAATTAAATTTTTAAAGGCCCAATTATCATATTTGGACTTGATGGAAATGGTTTTAGGCCCAATTGGATCCAACCAATTATCCTAAACCAAACTTGGCCCAACCAAGCCCATTAGGCCCAAATACAATAAATTAAATTAACTCATTATTCCAAATTACAAATTAATTCAATTCAAGTGTAATTACCATAAATAATTAATTAATCTAATGCTTCTAAAACACTAATTAATTCAAGTAATCATGCTCTACATTTTCAATTCATGTCCAACAAAAATTGAAGCAAAATCAATCTTATAACATGCATCAAGGCTCACGGCAAAGGCATACAGAATCATTAAATTTGATTTCAATCTATTTAAATCAACATTCAATATTTCTATCATGCCATTTAACACATCCAATTGTTAAATTTCCAAAATTCCACCATGAGTCATCTAAGTTCATATTCGGCCAAGCCTATATTTTGGGGAAAATTAATCCTATCAATTTTTCACAATTCCAACAATGTACAAATCCAATTGAACATCATACAAGCTCAACCAAACCATCAATTTAAGAAAATCAAGCTCCAAGCCAAAAATCTCAAATTAAAGTATATGAACCCTAGAATTCCAAATCAAACATAGATCGCTCTGATACCATTGTCAGTGTTCCTAGAACATGCCAAGATCGTCTAAGAGTGATTTGTGTGTGAATTATCAAGAGAGTTGCAGAATACTCACATTGATTGATTGAGGAGATTTCAAAAATTCCTTCTTTGTTGGATGTGTTGGAAGCTTTGGAGCTTGAAATCGAGTTCCAAACTCTTGGGTGAGTTTCCCTATCACCTTCTTTTGACTCTAAATGTGCTAGCAAGCTTGAATTTTTGAAATAAAAAAATCCATGGAAAGAGCTCCAAGTTTCGGCCAAGGAGGGAGAGAAGAGAGAGAGATGAGTGAATAGTAGTGTCTTACAAAACTAAACTAGTTTTCCAAAAACCACTTGCCTTTTATATTTTCCAAAAACAAAAGTTAAGTGTGTTGGAAGAAATGCATTAAATGGATCCAACCACTTACATTAACAAATGACTAGTGATGTGAGTCAAGTTGATGTAAGTTAGTGGGTCTCACCACTTTGAATTCAAAATTCAAGTTGGTCCACACAACACACTATGGGCCCGATTTCGTTTAATCCGACTAAATGAATTTTCTGTCGCAACGTAATTAAATCCAATTTAATTAAATAATAATGCCTAGCAAAATTATTACGGAAGTCTCTCGCGAATTAATTCTAAATTAATTTGTTCTCTTGAATTAAAATCCAATTTTAATTCTGTATTGAAATCTAATTTCAATTAATATATCTAATATATTATTTTAGCCCAAATAAATAAATTAAATAGTAAAATTCAATTTTAACTATTAAATTTATTTTACCGATTAATTCCAAATTAATCACGTTCTCTCTTCTCGACGAATTTAATCCCAGATAAATTCTCGACGCAATTAATCTCAGATTAATTCTTTCTTTTCAATAATTAATCCCAGATTAATTTATTACCGTAATTAATCCCAGATTAATTTTCTCTCTCATAATTAATCCCATATTAATTCTGTTCGAGTCAAATGTCATCGGTGAATCTTCGGGAAGCGACCCAAGAGATCCCTGGATATGTTGGCAGCAAATACGGTCATCAGACTATCCGAATACGTGCATACCCGGTACCACGTTCTCACCAATTTACAAGACATGGTTGGCTTCTAGCAAAGAACCGTGCCTACCCAATTCTCCAGAAATATTCTTTAAAGGAATATGTAATCTTTGTCAGACGTAGCGTACGTAGTATTGCATATTGCAATCCAGTATCATAATGTCACATGCTAGGCCTGGGGCTGGAATTGTGTCTGCCCCGTACGAAGCATATATCAGATCTCTGGTAACTAGTCTCTATAATCAGATAATTATGACCTTGTCATATTATCCTGATAGCTGCAGCATACAAGAGTACCAGTTCCATATCCTGCGTGATCATCACTCCATATGACTGAAGTGATACTTCCATCTTGACATCACACCCAATACACTACGATTCTCAGTATACCTAGAAGAGGCGTACACATAACCTGTTAAGGCCTCAGACGACCAAAACCAAAGTATGATGATTGTCGCAAGTATTAGCGATGCAAGTCTCAAGTTAAGACCAAATACACCTACCCTGATTCGGATTCCCATAGACACATAGTCATACTACCAATGGGATTCCGAGGGGTCTATCCAGAGTGAAGCTGTTTCCGTACCATCGGTAAACAGAACCTTCTATTACACTTGCATGAGTATCCAATACCCAAACATATGAGAACTATGCCGTTACGCTTCCATAACACGCACAAATGTAATACTAGCCTATTCCGCATTATCGATGTCCAGTCTTGATAATACTACGACTAGGGATATTTAATGATTAAACCTTAGTGGATTAATTTTGTCTCATATCTTATTAATCTGGTACTAATCATATGGACTTTTATCATTTATATATCCCGGTAATCCAATTACAAATGATAAAAGAGCAGTTTTCTTTGTCACATAGTTAATTTGTACAACAACACCATGTTCTATACAAGTAGTGATGCTATGGGTCATAATTGTCCAACACAAACCAGCTGGCTTTAGAGCACTTGATGTTAAGACACCCTTACGGACTTAATTGCTCGGATCTCAGATATTAAAAAGAAAAAGTGTATGATTTCCTTAAGCTTTCTCCTTAACCCATGTAATGAGCTTTGGGTCAGTGAATCCCAGACCAGTTGGCCTTAGGGAACTAAGTGTTAAAACACCCCTACGGACTTAATTACTCGAGTTAGAGAGGCTACGAAATCGAACTTATTCACACTTTTTTTTTCTTTTCTTTTTTTACAAACTCAAGCTCTACCATTTTACGCGAACAATCACTGCTTACTGAGGCAAGATGTCTGGTTACTATGTAAGAGTATGGTTAGATTTTTTGAATAAAAACATTAATTCCACTACATTTAGGTGCTACCTCCAACAAAATATAGAACTGAATATGACAAAATTTTCACTTACAACTCATGTTTATATGTTTCTGTGTATGTTGATAATACCTGTCAGATGAGCATATGAAGATCAAATTTAATCAATATTATGGAGAATTCACAAATTTAAATGATTCAAAAAGAAATGAACAAAAATAACTTGTTACAAATTATTTTGAGATACATCTCAGGAGCGAAAACTCCTTACACAACCACCTCTGAACAACAAATCTACTTGGTTAGTCAAAAATTTATTGTTAGTTTGTGTGTAGTTTTAAAACACAAAAGAAAATCAAAGCAAAATATTTTTTTTTACACATAAAATAACAACAAAGAAAAAACAACATAATAAAAATTTAAACACAATAATGAAACATAAAACAAAAACTAACTAGTGAACTATCCCCTCCCCCAACCAAATTGAGACATTGTCCCTAATGTCTGAATAAGTAGAAACAGAGTTTAGAAGATATTATCTGGTTAGTGTGAAATTAACAATTGAATCTACGACTAAAAAAATGATTACAAATTAAAATCCAGGTTTACTCTGCGCTTCTTGCCACGATCGTTATCAGACCAGTTCAACTTGGAAAGAATAGAGTCAATTTTTGGTTCATAAGTTAATAGTTGGTCAATTAAATTATCAATTTTTCTTGCAGATATGATATATCTTTTACTGATTTTGAAATAAACTCATTTCTTCTGGCATCTTCAAGAAATACAAAAAGAAAATCGAAAAATCCATCAATATTAAGTAGTCCAATGGGTTTTTGGTGAATGTTCAAGTTCGCCCATGACGCAACTGTGAATATTTCTTCCAACATGCCAAAGCCACCTGGTAAAGCAATAAAAGTGTCAGCATGATTGATCATTTTAGTAAATCTTTCAGACATACCTGAGACAACGCATTCTTCTCCATTTGATTTTCCGATGAGGTTTTCATTTGCCAAAGGTTTTGAAATGATCCTCAAAACTTGACTGCCACCTTCTTGCACGACCTTTGAAACATATCCCATCAATCCAAGATTGCCACCGCAATATACTAAATGCATGTTTCTTTCCGCCATAACTCTACCCAATTCTTTTACAGCCTCAATAAATTCCGGTTTAGTTCCAGAGCTAGTTCCACAAAACACACAGATATTAGTGACTCGTCTTCTTGAAGTTGCCTCCATTTTTGTTCTCTCTTATCTGAATGTGTTGAAGAGAAGAATGACGAGCTAAATTTATAGATCCTGAAAAAAATTTGAGTAATAAATGCACTAGTACCTGTAAAAAGATAATTTTTAGATGAACAATAAAATAGATCGTGAAAGTCAAAAAGTTTAGATACTATCGGTGCAAAATTAAAGTAAAAGAAATCAAAACAGTAATTGAAACAATATGTACATATAATTGTGATTGTGACTCACATCTTCTTCTGGTTTTACGTCCAGTAATGGCTTAAACACCCTCTATGGTCGGGGATATGCTTCCCATCCAATTTTCTTATAAATTGGCAAATATGGTCTTTTAAAGTCAGATTTTCGAGACTGTATTATTGTCTTTCTTTTTGAAATTATGTATGCAAATTGCGAATTACTCGATGAACATGTCCACTAGGATGCGTCTCAACAGTCAATGATATATCATCTAAAGACTCCTTACTCAAGCCATCTCTAATGAATTAAATTTTATCTTCGCGATTGTCAGACACCATTCCTAAAGAACGGCAACGAGTGTTACTTGTCCAACGTACATATTTATAACAAACATCTAATCGTTTAGCTCTTTGTTTCTTAGCATATGTGTTTTTCCCTAAACCATGCATGTGAGAAATCAAAGAATCAGATGACTCAACTGATAAGTGAAAACTTTTTTTAATTACCTAACGAATATCACTAGGAATACCATAGATCATAAGAAGCCTCAATCTTTCGATACATGTTTTGTAAATTTTCATCAGAGCATTTTGAGGGAGAGAAGGAAAATGATTATGGAGTTTTGCAAGAGTTTCTTCTATGCTTTGATGGTTCCAGTCTGGAGGTTTTTTCCTTCTTGATCACTTATAAGGGAGGAAGAACTTCCCACATGATTAGTTTGTTCATCTCCAATAAATGCATTCTTCAATTCTCCTGGCAAAAGCTTTAATTCCAAATTAGGTGTTTCCTCATGTTTTTCATCTTCCATCATTCCTAGTTCCTCAAAATTTTGGTTTTCTCCATCATCTTCTAGTACCTGTATAGAATCAAGTAAAAAATCATTAGGAATATCCAAATCTAATTGCATACTTGATTTAAGAAAATTAGTTGTACAAATTTCAGTAGAATCAGATAAACTCCCCTGAATATATTCTTCCACAATTGGTTCAATTAGATCCATGCTCTCGTCTTCACTTTCCTCATCGTATGGTTATTTACACATGTCAAAAATATTATGCTTCAACGTCATATTACCAAAGGACAAATTCATAATTTCATTCATGTAATTTATTAAAGCGTTAGCTGTTGCTAAAAATGGACGACCAAGTATTACAAGAACTGGTTTATAATTATTTGCTTCAGGTTGTGTTTCTAAAATAATAAAATCCACATGATATATGAATTTATCGACTTGAATTAACACATCTTCTACAATTCCTTTCGGTACTTTGACTGATCTATCGACAAGTAAAAGAGTAGTTGAAATTGGTTTTAACTCGCCAATATTAAGTTATTGGTAAACCGAAAATGGAAGCAAATTTACAATGGCTCCAAGGTCAAGCAAAGCATGTTCAAATTTTTTTATCTCCAATAATACATGAAATATTTGGACAACCAGGGTCTTTGCATTTTAAAGTATTATTGGTGGAGAGAATGGAACTTACGTGTTCAGCTAGAAAAAATTTCTTTCTTACCTAATGTTTTCTTTTAATGGTACACAAGTCTTTCAGAAATTCGGCATAAAATGGTATCTGTTGGATGGCATCTAACAATGGAATATTGATCTTTACCTGTTTGATTATTTCATAAATCTCTGGGGAATGGTTCAATTTCTTTGTTTTTAATGCTTGAGGAAATGGAAGTGCATGTGACAAATTATTATCATCAACAACAAGTACTGGTTCATTAACCTCTTCCTTACCTTCTGAATCTGATTTATTTTCAATTTCATGAGGTTCAAAATTAGGTTTGTGGATAACCTTACATTACTAAGAGTATCAACAGCTTTGACTTGGTCAATTTTCTAACTACCAGAACTACTCTCGTGAGGGTTTTGATGATTCTTGGGGTTTGCTGTGGTTGTGCAGGAAACTTACCTTTCCCATGAATGGTCAATGCGGATGTGATTTTGGAAAAAATATCTTTCAGATCAATCAATGTTTGCACATATTGGTTATTGATGGCTTCTTGTTTCTCAATGAATGCATGCAAGGTATCCTCAAGGGTTTTCCTAGATGGTGAGATATATCATGCATAATTCTGGGATTTTTGGAAATTTTAGTGTACCTGGGGAGGTTGTTGCGATGGTTGTGCTTGGTTATCATTCCTCCAATTGAAGTTTGGATGGTTTCTCCAACCAAAATTGTAGGTTTGGGAGTATGGGTTTGGATTTGGTCTATTGAAAGTATTTATGGAACTGATTTGGTCATGGAGACATTCTTGCAAAGCTGGCAAGGTTGGCCAAATTTGTTTGACATGTTCTTTTGAATTACAGATTTGACATGTGATTTCTTGAACTGACTTGACATGATCACTCTTTCTTATTTCTAATGCCTCAAATTTTTTAGCTATAGATGCATACTTAGTAGAAAGGTCATGGTCTTCCATAAGGTTAAACATACCTCTACCAGATGGTTGTGGTTTTACAGACGACTCATAAGTGTCAACTATTTCCCAGTGTTGTGCATTCTCTGCTATGTGTTCTAGGTAATCTAGTGCATCTTCAGGATTTTTAGTACGGTTGAATTCTTATAACATAAAAGACTAGCACATGTCATATATTAGAATTGGAGTTTCAATGGTTTAACTCGATATACCATGAGCAAATGAATCTCGTATAGACATGTGGGTATTCGTTGGAGTGAATATTGAATGACTCACATGTGATTCCTACTAGTTGGAAGTACATACCACCGTCAATAAGAATCTCCTAGAGTCGAGTAAAAAGTGCATATCAAGATAAGATCCGTCAGCCCGTATGTGTACCATAAGGGCTTTAAGTATCCATATGAGTAAGTCACAATTCTTAATACTTTGGCAAAAAACGATCACCTAAGGTGGATCGCATTTATCAGAAATGGTATTCTAATTAGTTGTAAATAATCGTGGACATGTCGACAAGAGATGTGTACCTCGTAAATTTGACGGTATAATCTATATTTCCTAATCATAACTCATATAGCCTACGACGGAGGGATTTTTAAACATATGTGATGACCTCAACTTGTATAGGTCAGAAAGTTCGTTCGTGTTCTTTTCGGATTTGAAGGTGGCTGAATTGCATACATATAAGCTAGGCTTATATGAAGAATGTGTCTTAACTTAGAGAGTCCTGCAATATGAAGTGTACTCGTTGAGAACTTAGGTAGTAGATAATGTTTTATGATAATAATATTTGATATTATAATTATCAACTAATGTAATTAAGTGTTATTGGATAACATTAAATATTTACTTTGACCCAATTGGATTAATTGGATTAATCCAAAAACCACACAAGGATTTTGTTGTAATTTCATAATATCTATACCATTAGAGGATATTTTGGTAATTATAATTATGTAATAATAGGTGTATTTGTCTTGATTTAATTGGATTAAATCAAAGTGATAGATAATGAACTAATCCAATTGTTAAAATTTATCTAGATTTAATTGGATTAAATCAAGTGGTAGACATAGGTGGTTAGTCACACCCAATTATACATATTTGGATAAATTGGATTAAGTCCACATAAAAGTTGATTAGAATTTTTAGTAATTAAAAATTGCATTAAACAAGCAAGATTTAGAAATATTAGCCTAAATAAAAATGTTTATGTTGGACATAAATTTAAAATTAGAGCTTGGAACTCTAGATGAAAGTTTGGAGTTATGACTACCATTCTAGAATCACTTGACCACCTTTGAGTGACCTAGAATTGTTCATGAGTCATTTCATTGTGGGATTCTAACTTGGTTTGTGTTTATGATTCAAAATTTACGCAAGTGCGTATTTAGAATAAATTTATATTTTTGTAAAAATATTTGATATTTTAAAAAATATCATTTGTTCTATAACATATGTTGAAGTTGATTTTGATGTTAAAAATTAATTTTGGAATGTTTGGAAATGTTTAGGGAAAGTTGGAAGGAATTAGAGTAAAATACCATATTTCCTTCAGCTCTCTGGAATTTCAGAGAGCGAAAGGAGTTTGAAAAAATAATAATAATAATAATCATCCCCAGGTTTTTACTATACACTCGTAATGGAATATAGTATTCCATTAAGTTATTTAAAAATACACTCATACTTGATATCCATGGGATAGACCCATTTACGCTGCGCGGGGCACCGATCCGACCCTAGGGATCCCACTGCCGCCCCAACAGTAGATCATTCACCTATTTGGATCTCTGGTTCCATCTCAGGGTCCTCAATGTTGGGATCAAACTCATCGAGTTCAATCATTCTACAATTCTCACTTTCTCTAAAAAAAAAT
The DNA here is from genome assembly GCA_019454045.1 of Zanthoxylum bungeanum. NCBI lineage: Eukaryota > Viridiplantae > Streptophyta > Magnoliopsida > Sapindales > Rutaceae > Zanthoxylum > Zanthoxylum bungeanum. The sequence continues at coordinate 152,620 of SKCR01037996.1, read as the reverse complement.
TCTTTTCAAAAAAGTGGCAAAACGAGTAACAAATACATTTCTTTACTCAGGTTCCTAGAATTGATATCCCAAAGAATTTTCAGGATATCCAACATGTTAGACAATTATGACCCATAGCATCACTATTTGTAAAAGACATTGTGGTTTTTTTTATACAAATTAACTATGTGACAAAGGAAATTGTTATTTTATCATTTTGTAATTAGATTAATTTGATATATAAATGATAAAAGTCCTTATGATTAGTTCCGGATTAATAAGATATGAGACAGAATTAATCCATGAACGATTAATCATTAAATATCCATAGTCGTAGTATTATTGAGACTGGACATCGATAATGCGGAATAGACTAGTATTGCACTTGTGCATGTTATGGAAGCTTAACGACATAGTTCTCATATATTTAAGTATAGAATACTTATGCAAGTGTGATAGGAGTTTCTGTTAGCCGTTGGACCGGGAACAGCTTCGCTCTGGATAGACCCCTCGGAATCCCATTGGTAGTATGACTATGTGTCTATGGGAATCTGCATCATGGTAGGTGTATTTGGTCTTAACCTGAGACTTGCATCGCTAATACTTGCGACAATCAGTATGCTTTGGTTTTGGTCATTGGTCTTAACCTGAGACTTGCATCGCTAATACTTGCGACAATCAGTATGCTTTGGTTTTGGTCATCCAGGGCTTTAATAGATTCTGTGTATGCCTCTTATGGGTTTATTGAAAATCGTAGTGTATTGGATGTGATGTCAAGATGGAAGTTGTTGGATAATATGACCCATAGCGTCACTATTTGCACAGATCATTGTGTTGTTGTAGCAAATTAACTATGTAACAAGGAAATTGCACTCTCGTCATTTGTGATTAGATCACCATAGATATATAAATGAAGAGAGGTCCCAATGATTAGTTCCTGGACTGAGATGATATGAGACTGTATCAGTCCACGAAGGATTAATCATTAAATATCCCTAGCCGTAGTATTATCGAGACTGGACATCGATAATGCGGAATAGGCTAGTATTGCACTTGTGCGCGTTGTGAGGGCACAACGACATAGTTCTCATATATATAAGTATTGGATACTTGTGCAAGTGCGATAGGAGGTCGTGTTTCACGATGGTACGGGAAACAGCTTCGCTCTGGATAGACCCTTCGGAATCCCATTGGTATTATGACTAGGTGTCTATGGGAGGCCGAAATCAAGGTAGGTGTGTATAGTCTTAACCTGAGACTTGCATCGCTAATACTTACGACAATCGGTAAACTTTGGTTTTGGTGGTTGGGGGATCTTAACTGGTTCTGTGTTCACCTCTTCTGGGTTTATCAGGAATCGTAGTGTATTGGATGTGATGTCAAGACGGAAGTGTCACTCCAGTCATAGTGGAGATGATGTCACGCAGGATACGGTATTAGTGCTCTTAAGTGATGCGCATCCAATCGTGATATCATGACCAGGTCATGAATATCCGATTATAGAGACTAGTTACCAGACATCCGATATGTGTTTCGGACGGGGCAGACACTTATCCAGCCCCAGCCCTAGCACGTGACTATCTGATACTGGGCCGATATGCACAATACATTTGTATACTACGCTTGATACAGATCTTTGATATTCTTTGATGGATATGTCCGGAGAACTTGGTAGACTTGGTGCTTTGCTAGGAGTCGACCTTGTCTCGTAAATCGGTAGAACGTAGTACTTGGTACGTACGTGATTCGGATACTCCGACGACCGTATTTACTGCCAGCTTATCCGGGGATCTCATGGGTCGCTTCCCGATAATCCACCGATGACGCACAACTCGCACTCTTGAATAATCTGGGATTATATAGAAGAGAGAGAAAATTAATCTAGGATTAATAACGGAGATATTTTATCCTGGATAAAATGTCGTCTAAAGAGAGAGAACGATTAATTTGGAATTTATCGATAAAATTATTATATTCGATATAATAATCGAAATTCGATTTCGACGCGAAATTAAAATTAGATTTTAATTCGGGCAAACGAGTTAATTTAGAATTAATTCGTTAGCGACGTAAATAATAATTTCGCTAGGCGCAATTATTTATTTAAATTCGATTTAATTAACGTCGTGACGTAAGTTCGGTATTTCAGAAATATCGAACCCGAACGCGTGAGTGCACATGGGCCCACTTTCATTTGGAAACGTGTGGGGCCCACATGACACATGTCATATTATGCATTATTTAATTCTAATGCATTGCATGGTGATAGTGTACAATACACTCAATGGTTTTGCATGGAGTTTGAGTGTTTGACACTCTAAGCCATTGCATGATTTGTGTCATAAGTTTATTATTAATTTAATAAATATTATGGCATAATATAAATTGATTTTTTGTAACAAAAATCATAAGAATTCTCTCATCTCTCTCACGCCCAAATGGGCACAATGCTCACTGTTTTTCATCACAAAAACCGTGACTTTGAGGGAAGCTAGAGTGGGTTTTCATGGTGAAAATTCAAGTGCTAGCACACTTACAAGTCTTGCGAAGGTGGTAGGGAGGTTTCCCCATGAGCCGGGATCCATCGGACGAAGCTCGGAGCTCCGTTTCTCAGCTCAAAATTTTGATTTGGTGGACAGTGGGCTGCTGCAGTGGGCTTACAAAGGCAGTGCGTTTTTGGCCTTCATTCGTCTCCAAATCGACTCAACCGATCAATGTGAGTATTCTGCTACCTCCGTTGATGTATTCACGCATGTTTTCATGTCTTGTTTGATCTTGGGACCTTAGAATGAACCAACAGAAGTGTCACTTCAGTCATATGCAGATGATGATCACGCAGGAGATAGAACTGGTACTCTTAAATGCTACAGCTATCGGGATAATATGACAATGTCATGATTATTCGATTAAAGAGACTAGTTGCTAGTGATCCGATATATGCTTTGTACGGGGTAGACAAGATTCCAGCCCCAGGCCGAGCATGTGACATCCGATACTGGATCGTAATACGCAATACTTAGTATACTACGCTTGCAAAAGATTATGTATTCCTTAAGAGAATATTTCTGGAGAATTGGGTAGGCATGGTGCTTTGCTAGAAGCCAACCATGTCTTGTAAATCGGTAAGAACGTGGTACTAGGTATGCACGTATTCGGATAGTCCGATAACCGTATTTACTGCCAAAATATCCAGGGATCTCATGGGTCGCTTCCCAAAGATTCACCGATGACATTTGACTCGAACAGAATTAATCTGGGATTAATTATGAGAGTGAGAAAATTAATCTAGGATTAATTACGGCAAGAATTTATCTGGGATAAAATTCGGATAGAAGAGAGAGAATGATTAATTTGGAATTAATCAATTAAATAATATATTGGATATATTAATTGAAATTAGATTTCAAAGCGGAATTAAAATTGGATTTTAATTCTAGCGAATGAATTAATTTAGAATTAATTTGCGAGCGACTTTTGTAATAATTTTACAAGGCATTATTATTTAATTAAATTAGATTCAATTAAGTCGCGACGGAAAATAATTTTAATTCAGAATTAAACGAACTCGGGCCCTAGCGAAGTTGCGTGTTGAGTTGTTCGACTTAAATTTGGAATTTAAAAATGGTGGAACCCACTTGACTTACATCAACAAGTTTGGAAGTTGTTAATGGTTGAGTGAAAGCTTGGATTGCTTATTCAACACTCAATCAACAACCAACACACTTTGTTTTTAATTTTGAAAAAGATATACCAACTTTGGAAGTTGACATCTTTGGTAATTTGATTTTAGAAATCAAAAACACAAAAACATACTCTCTCCCTCCTAGCCATTGCCGTGAGCTTCCTTTCTCCCTTTAGAAATTTTGTTGCAAAATTTCTTCAAGCTAGCACTTAAAAGGAGTCAACAAGGTGATAGGGAAACTAATCCCTTGAGGTTGGAACACAAAGAAAAGCTTGGAGCTCTTCACATACATCAAAGAATTTGAAATCCATCATCCAAGCCAATCAATGTAAGTTTATTCCGCAATCTTATTTTGATTATTCACACACTAAATCATGTTGTAGAGATTCTTGGCATGTTCTAGGAACTATAATACAACGAACCTATATTTATACCCCCAAGGATACTAGTTTATCCCGCTACGTAACTCTATAGTATGCATGACCCAAATCTTTAAATATCTCAGACTTGGATTTCTATTGTACCATATCTGATATGGGCTCGTAGAAACAGTTTTCGATGGAACTCTGTTAAGTATATTGGCAGTAGTAAGTAAAGCGTAACCCTAAAGGTAAATGGAAGATGTGTATAGCTCATCATAGATCGTACCATATCCAATAAAGTAAGATTTCTCCTCTCAGACACATCATTATGTTGAGGAGTTCCTAGTGGGCTATATTAGGCGAGAATATCATTCTCCCTTAAATAACTTGTGAATTCGTCACTCATAAATTCACCATCTTGATCTGATTGAAGACACTTGATGAATTTACCAGTTTTTTAAACTTCATTTTGGAATATTTTAATTTTTTCAAATGTTTCTGATTTATGTCTCATCAAATAGACATATCCATATATTGACTTATCATCCGTGAAAGTCACGAAATATGTTGAACCATCATGAGCGATATAATTTAATGGACCACACACATCACTGTGTACTAGCTCCAATAAATCTTCAGCATATTGTTCAACACCAAAAAATAGGGCCTTTGTCATTATCCCTTGGATACATGACTCACAAATCGGATAAGGATCTAAGGTAAGATCTTCATTCAAACATCTTTAACTAATTTTGATAGGCGTCTAACACATATATGGCCCAACCTCATATGTCATAATTCATTATTATTTAATTCAGATATTTTACTTCCTCTATATTAAAGACATCTCGATATATTTCTAAAAAATAAAGACCATTACATAAAGAACATTCACATATCAAATAGTTGTCTTTATCATATAAACATCAAGAACCATCTTTAATGTTTATTTTATATCTCTCTTTATTCTATATCGGTAATGATATTATCTGTCTAATAAGAAATGGTACATAATAATGGTCATGTAAAATTAATTTACATCCATTAAGGAGATCTAAAACAACCGTTCATATGGCCTTGGCATCTAATGTCTTGCAATTCTCAACTCTAAGCTGGATCTCCACTTTGTTCAGCTTTCTTTTAACCCTTATGACCTGCATAGAGTTGCAAATATGAGTTGGGCTGCTGATGTCTAACACTCATCCATTATTTGCGTTTAAGGCTAATGATATGTCAATAATAGGAAAAATATAAAGCATACCTGAGGATCCTACCTTTCTTTTCAGCTTTGGACAATTTTTCTTCCAATGTCCAGACTTCTTGCAGTATAGACATGCATCACAAGCTACATACAGTCTTGCAGTTTTTTACTTCTTGGAGTCTATTTTTGATATCTTCTTCTTTCTCATTTTGATATTCTTCGACTTCCTATAAGTCTTTGAAGAGCTTGTTCCACCATGGAGGTACAAAGTTGGATTGCCTTTCTTCAAACCATGCTTTGTCGTGCGTAACATGTTATGAAGTTATTCATAACTAACTTGCATCGAATGCATATAAAAGTTTAACACAAATCCATTGTAAGTACCGGGCTAATATGATAATCAAATTTTTTCATATCCTTCATCGATATAATGTCATGTTGTTCCAAATATCGGATCTAGTCAATCATATTTAAAGCATGAATGTTAACCGATCTTCCATCCTTGAGCTTATTATGGAATTATTCCTGAGATATCTGGTATATTTCAATTTTTTGATTTTCTTCAAACAAGTCATTGAGTATTCTCATAATGCTCTAAGCAACAGGTACTTCTATGTATTGTCTTAGAAAATCTAGAACTATTAGTCCTAAAATATAGAATTTCACCCTCAGATTATCATCCTTCCATTTTTCAAATGTCTCTCAATCTTTGGGAGTGGAATCAGGATCAATTTCGATAGGCAACGGATTGAGCGTCACCTAGATAAATCATTTCGACTCCAAGACAGGGCGAATGTTAATTTCTCACTCAAAATAGATCTCGACACCTTTCAATTTAATAAAAATCAAAAGTCACACTAATGGATTTACAGCAGCCATCTACAAGACAACAATTAAACACTAGCATAATATTTTCATTTCAATATAAAAATACTAATACCAATATGAATTTTAAATCTATTAGTGCCATCCCACTACTTTAAGTAATTCTGTAATCTCCCTTAATGGAAAAATAGAAATTTGACAATCAAAATTTTATAACAGGAAATGGATCCCATGATATTTACTCCAGCCTCACAATAATGACAATATTGGCCTTCGTAAACTCATTAGGTAGACCTCAAAGGTCAATCACATCCATGTGACTCTTAAGTTTGGTCCTGAACCGTTTCTTATCCTCACAATAATGATGGTATTGAATTAAGACGTGTACTAAGTGTATACTTGTCAATGTGCACTAATGAATTTTGTAAGTACACCATCACAATAGTGACAATACTGGGCATAAGTAATAAGAACTCATTCATCGTTGTATTGACCAGATGGACCATCCAATAATGCTTCAACATTATTAATATTATTACTTAAAAGTAATCACTTAATCATATGAGATTTATCATAATCAAGTCATTAACATGTTTGGGTTGAACTAAAATTTTAATTTAAAACATGCAATGCATATGACTAATGCATAATTAAATTAAAATTACATAGGCATGGATTTAAATACATGTCAAACATGTAACATATGTTGTGTGGTTAAGACTTGCTCTGATACCATTCTGTTGGGGCGGATGTGGAACCCTTAGGGTCAGATCAATACCTCACGTATCGAAAATGGGTCTAACCCATGGATATAGAGTATGGATGTATTTTTAAATAATAAAATGGAATACTATATTTCATTACGAATCCATAGGAAAAAATCGGCGACAAATCAAAGTCCATAAGCTCAAAATCGAGAGAAAATAATTTCAGCACGGTACTACAGTGCGCATATACGCTACAGTGCACACTGTAGCCCAAAGGGCCGATTCATTTTTTTTTTATTTTCAAATGTTTGAACTCATCAGCTCTCTTAAACCATAAAGCTGATGCAAATTTAGGTTTTCACCCAATTAAGTTCCAACTTTTCCTAAACACTTCCAAACACCCAAAATATAATTTTTAACATCAAAACCAATATCAATGCATGTTATAGGATAAACATAAATATATTCTAAATACATATATGCATTACTTTGAATCAAAACCGAAACCAAATTAGAATCCCACAAAGAAGTGACTCATAAATAATTCTATGTCACTTAAAGGTGGTCAAAGAATTCTAAAATGGTAGTCATAGCTCTAAGCTATCATCTAGAGTTTCAAACTCTAATTTTATATTTCATGTCCAACATGAACATATTTGACCCCATCACAAACATATTGTTTTTATGCTTCCAAAGCATCCATATACAATTAACCAAATTTCAACTTCAAGCTATGTTATTATGTATCCAATACATAATACATCACTATATACTTCTCTAATGATAACAACTCACTAATGAAAAACATAGCTTTAGAGAAGATCAAACTTACCTAGCAAGCTTGATTCTAAGATCCAATTTTCTTCTCTTTATTGAAAATGTAGAGAACTTTCAAAGTTTTTCTCACAAATACTTTCTTTAGGTTAATCTTTCTTATGTTTTGCCTTATACCTTTTTAATCAAAAACTTGCTCAAGCATGCCTTTTATAGTCAAGCTTATGTAATTTTTAATTAATAAAAGTTCTAATCAACTTGTAAGTGGGTTTAATCCAATTTGTCCAAATATGCATATTAGGTGTAACTAATCAATATTGTCTACCCCTTTGATTTAATCTAATTAAATCTAGATAAAATTTAACCACTTGATTAGCTCATTGTCTACCACTTTGATTTAATCCAATTAAATGAAGTCCAATGTACGCTATTCATCCACCTCCAAATTTACAAAGAACACAAATGACCTTTCTGAACTATACAAGTCGAGGTCATCACATATGTTTAACAATCCCTTCTTCTTAAGCTATTCGAGTTGTGTTTAAGAAACATAGATTAAACCATCAAGTTTCTAAGGTACACATCTCATATTGTCGACATGTCCATGATTTTTTACAACTAATCAAAATAATATTTATGACATTTGCGATCAGTCCTAGATGATCGGCTTTTGCCAAAGTCTTAATTAAGAATCGTGACTCACTCACATGGATGCCTTAACCTCCAATGGTATATATACGGGCCGATAAATACTATCTTGATACACATTTGATTAACGAGTGCATCGATCCATACCCAACGAACATCTAGCGGTCATACCAAGAAAGGTCTCTGACATATAATTCATCAAAGTGTGGAGGATCACACTCAAAATCAATGTTATCATACAGTCAAAGGATTACATGTGCTACTTGACTCGATGAGATTCCTATTGACGGTGGTGTGCGCTTCCAACTATTAGGAAGCACTTGTGATTCATTCAGTATTCGCTTTAAAAAATACTCACATGTCTATACGAGCTTCCATTGCCAATGGTCCATTGAGTTAGACCATTGGAACTCCAATTCCAATATAATACATGTGCTAGTCTTCTAGGTTATAGGAATTATATCGTATTCCAAAATTAATGACTATGAATATTTACTGTAAGAATAGTTTATAATAGTAATATTATCCCAATGTCAATATTACTATATGACTATTCTAAGGTCGATGTCATTCTAAACATATTTATCTATCAAACTAATATGCATTATGACATAATAATTATAATTAACAAGGTTGAAATGAAAATGTAGTTATTTTATTAATAAATAATAAAATATAATATACAACACATTATTCGAATCGGCGTTCCAAGCACCAACTCCAACACATATGACCTATAATGATGCTTATGCCTTATTATTATCACATGAAGCACGGTTAGCTAAGGATAGTTCAGTTTTAGCTAAAGAAATAAAGTCAGACTTTGTAGCTAATTTGGTACAATCTGATAGTGCAAAAAAGTATTGGGAATAATGGTCAAGGTAGAGGTTATAGTAGAGGAGGCTACAATAGTAGATGAGGTTTTCAATTATAATGAAGATGCTTTTCAAAACCAAAACATAGATGTTTGGTCAGGCTATGAAAGTGGTCAAGGTAGAGGAGGATGGAGTGGAAACCGTAGAGCATTCAATGGCTTCAATGGTGAAAAATCAAGTGCAAACCCAAGAAGAAATGAAGTACTCTATCAGATCTGTTACAAACCTAATCACACTACTTTTGAATGCTATAATAGGTATAATCGGTTCTATGAGCCTAGATTCACTTCATTGTATTTACAACCACCACACTTTCAAACATACACACCACCATCTCAACTACCCTATGATTTCCCTTATTCATTGAATCCATCTCCAAGTTATCATTCCACTTTACCCTTTCCATCACTGAATTCACCTACAATTCATCATTTGGCCTTACCACCTCCACAAAACACATCTCTCCATGCCACATCTTATACTTTCAGCATTAGTTCAAGTGGCACAGCAGCAATAGAAGTACTTTTCACTTCATCAGATGGGATGGCTAATCAAGGTTGGTATTTAGATAGTGGAGTGCCCATCAATTGACCAATGTTTCCTCCAACTTGCAAAACAACAAGCCTTATAAAGGTACAAATTCTTTACTTGTTGGTAATGGTCAAGGTTTAGTTATAACACATGTTGGTTATTTGACTATTGATACCTTACATGGAGCATGTCTAAACCTTTCTGAAGTCCTTTATATTCCTAAAATTACAAAGAACCTTATCAATATTTCACAACTTCTAATGAATAACCATATAACCATTGAGTTTACTTTTGATTCTTGTGTGTTGAATGACAATGAGACAGAGACACTACTAGCTAAAGGAGTCATGAAAAGATGATTGTACAAACTCTTGTCAAAAAGTGATGATGATTCATGTACTTTCTTATTTGTTTCAACATTTAATTCCATGTTATCTACTTTCCATTCTATTTCAAATAAATGTAATGATACCTTTGAACTTCTTCATAATCGATTTGGTCATCCTAATAAACATGACTTCAAGTGATTCTTAAGACAAATACTTTCTTTACCTCTATTTATACTCCATTATCAAATTTTTGTGATGCATGCCAACATGGTAAATTGCATAAATTTCATTTTCCAACCACCAATATCCCTTAGAGCTACTACATATTTTCCTTTAGAGCCCTGCTCCACAACTATCCATGAAAGGGTATAGATATTATGTGAGCTTTATGGACTATTTCACTAAATACACCTAGATATTTCATCTTGTTCTTAAGTCAGATACATTAACTACCTTAAAACATTTCAAAGCTTTAGTGGAAAAACCATTTGCCCTACCCATCAAAACTATCCAATCAAACATGAGGGGAGAATTCACAGCTTTTACCACAATTTTACAAGCCCAATGGATTCAGCACAGGTTTACTTGTCCTCGCACTCATCACCAAAATGGAGTGGTAAAATATTGGAAATCGATTTAACATTATTTTCCCATGCTCAATTTCCTTTCACTCTGTGGTGGGAAGCTTTTCATACAATATCTTTTCTTATCAATAGAATTCCTATAACAATACTCAATAATTGTACACCATATGAACTTATTCACAAACACAAACCAGATTATACCTTTCTTAAAGTGTTTGGTTGCTCATGTTTTCCTCTCATTCGGCCTTATAGTGACTATAAACTTGATTTTCATACACAAGATTGTGTCTTTGTTGGTTACAGTCCTTTTCATATAGAATATAAATGCTCAGACAAATCAGTAAGGGTTTTTATTGCTAGGCATGTCATATTCAATGAAAAATAATTTCCTTATTAATCATTATTTCAAAAAAAAGTCATCAACTTGTTTTCATCTAAGTCATCTTCACCTGCTACATGTTCATTTGATGTTCCTTTACATATTCCTCATCGTCATCCTTATCGCCATCATCAAGATAACAGTGACGTGCATTTTCCTCAAGTGTTTTCATAAGTTAGTATGCCTACCATCTCACCTTCAGCACATTCACTCTCAGACTTTGAACATTCACTATCAAATTCTGAAAATTCACCTTTAGCATCTGAACATTCACCCTTAAATTCTAAAAATTCATATCTACAAAACAACTTTTATCATAACTCTTTATTGTCTTCTCCTTCTTCTAATCCTCCTTCATCTCCACCTCTCCAAAGACAAACCGGAACCAAATCAGGTGTGTTACCTCCCAGAGTCTACACTGAACACTCACCTCCATCTTTTTCAGAGTGTGATTATCTCAGTTACATCTCATAACTCATCGCAACCCACTTACAAGACCTTTGCCCTTAATCTTCATTCATATATATCCGTAATTCAAAGTCTTGAACCAACAAGTGTGAAAGATTCCTTGGACAATTCCACATGGCATGCAACCATGAAAAAAAAATTTGAAACTTTACAATAAAATCACACCTAGACATTAATACCTCATCATCATTCATATAAGATTATTGGAGATAAATTGGTGTTTCAAGTGAAGTACAATCTTGATGGAACAATTGCTAAACACAAGGCTAGATTGGTTACGAGAGGATTTCATCAAACCTATGGAGTGGATTATTATGAAACATTCAGTCTAGTTGTTAAACCATGTATCATTCGGGTTATCTTAAGCTTGATTGTTATGAGAGGATAGTCTATACATCAACTTGATATTAATAATTCATTTTTCAATGGAGTGCTTTTCGAATCTATGTTTATGTCTCAACCTGAAGGGTTCATTTATTCAATCCATCCCAACTATGTGTGTAAATTAAATAAGGATTTGCATGGGATTAAGTAAGCTCCAAGGGCACGATATGATAGCCTCAAAAGGTCGTTACTATATTGGAATTGTTTTCATCCAAGGCACATACGTCTCTCTTCATTCAATTTACAAGAGCTGATGTTACGCTTGTGTAGATCTATATGGATGATACCAGGTCTAATCCTACACTTATTGGTCAAGTTATTGACAAGATGGGTCCAACTAATGCCTTAAAGGATTTGGGGGATTTTCATTATTTACTTGGTTTGGAAGTTACACCATGTGTTGATGGTCTACATCTGTCCCAAACCAAGTATATTGGTGATATTATAAAAGGGAAAATATGATTAATTGGAAAGGCATATCCACTCCCATGAGCACTACTAAAAAGCATCTCAAAGATAAAGAGATCTCCATTTGAGACACCATTATGTATAGAAGTATTGTGGGATATCTTCAATATTTTCTTCTCCCACGGCTTGAAATGGTTTTCATAGTAAATAAGCTTAGTCAGTTTCTTTCAGATCCAACTATTCTTTGTTGGCAAGCTTGTAAAATGGTACTTTGGTATCTTTAAATTACCTCTGATTACAGTCTTCAGTTCACAAGGCATTTGAGTGGGGGGTTAGATCGTTTGAACGATATAGTGAGTGGGCAGTTTAAAACGAAAATTATTTCCTTCTGAAAATTTCATGGTTCTAAAAACCGAAAATCCTCCCAGAAAATATTCTTTTCTGAAATCTCTTTCTTATCTGAAAACACAACTATTTCTGCAAAACTATTCTGGAAAATCTTTTCTGAAAAATCTTTCATAAAACTTATCTTTTCTGAAAATTATGTTTCTGGAAATTCATTTTTGAAAATCTATTTCTGAGAATTCTATATTTGAAAATTTTGTATTTGAATATCTGGCGCATGGGGGCATTAAGTCTCAACGTCCCCCTATATAAAAAATCTAGTGGTCTTGGGGCGTTACGTCTCGCCGTCCCCCAAGCCAAGGAACTGGAGCCTGGGGTGCGGATCTATGCTACCCTCCTGACTCAAAATCTGGGATCTAAATGCATCTTTCATCCCTAGTGCGTGTGCACACAAAATCTGTGTTTATCAATTCCATATCTCTATCAAGTTACAACTGAGGTGGGTTTTTCCCTTATGCCTCGAAAAATCATAAAACTCAAGCTCTAAAAATTATTTCTTTCTGAAAACATTTCTTAAAACGTTCTCATTCAAAACACAATTGAAAGTAATCTTGGCTAATGCCCTAAGTGCTCAAAAGTAAGTCTTGATTCAAAAATATATAAGTAAATATAGTTTGAGAGAAGTGTCCACTCAGTGATTTGGAATCTGACTAGCATTGTTTCACTTCATCGAAGAACTTGGGGTTCCTACAGATAATCTATATTCGGTAAACTTGGTTAAAATATAAGTCTTGAATATACTTCGAAATTATACTAAGTTTCTCCATTCAAGTAATCTATAATCACCACATGATGTATAATGCATGTGACATGTCATAATGCATGTATAAATGTCGATACAAAACCCTTAAGGTGGCCTCTAACATTCTAAGTTGAAACTGAAATGTTATGAAACTCTTTTTGTCTCACTTTGCGATGCCAGGTCTGGCGCGTCATGACACCTATGCAAGCAAACCCAAGCAGAGAGCATGTTCTATTCCGCATCGCGACACCCACCTGATCAGACCTAAGGCAGAGAGCCTATGCTCTTTACTCATCGCGACGTTGGGTGTTGGGTGTCGCGATGCCAACATGTTCAGGTTTGAGGCAGAGAGCCTCTACTAGTTATGCGTCACGACACTGGGTGTTGAGCATCGCGACACTAGCCCAATATTAGGGCCAACAACAACTCTTTCAATGACAATTGCCCAATACAAACCCCAACATCATCATCCAAACTTCAACCTAACTTATCATAACTCATATCATATCCTCAGTCAAATACAACCTATTATCTAACATCATTAGCTCTCACAAAATACAATTCCCCATCACATTCTTACACTCAAAACTTCATTCCATGATAATACCCTCATAACACCTTCAAAAATACACATTATCCATGCTCTCAATGCTATTAAACAAGTTCAAACTCTAGGGTATGTAAAGTGAGAATTTAGGTTTTACTTTCTTTGCTCAAACTGAAAAAATGAGAAAAATATATAGGAAAGGAAACTTACCATACTTGAAATGAAACTAAGATGGACCAAAATGACTTGAAAATTGATGACAAATGAAGAAATTGGCATACGAGAATTTTCACCCTTGTTCTTCACATTTTTGGTTTAGGAAGAGAGTAGATAATGTCCTTTTTATAGAGCATTGGCTGATTTTTGTAATGAATTGGTTGGCTAGGATTGTGTCACATCATCCAATCTAGTCCATTCTCGAAATTACTATAACAGCCGTGAAAATCTCAATTTTTGACTTGTTTCTTATTTGAATTTTTAAAAATATCCAACACCGAAGTTGTAGGTCTCGATCTTAGATTTCTGAAGACATAATTTCATGAAAATCGAAGATCATATAAAAATATACACAGCCTAAATACCACAGACTTTTCAGATTTAGTCTTGGAATGAATTATGTATCGAAACTACGAGGATATTTTCGAATGTCCGAAAAGTCATTTCATGTGTGTATACATGTTCGAACATGATTTATATCATGTATAATGCGTCCCATAACGTAATAATCATCAAGATTACCGGGATGTTACAAATTTTCCCTTAAATAGGATTTGTCCTCAAATCCCTTCTGATGTTGAACTTTTTAGGTCCGTCTTAGTTTGAAGATTTTTGGTCTCTGCTACTTTTATCTTCCTTTACTTGCTTTCTGCTATTCTGCTCAAGAACTCAATACTATGACTTCTGGGAATCTTTTATCCTGGTATACTCTATTCGATTCTTATAGCTGAAAGCTTAACCCATTGAAAGTCCTCTTGAAACCTTTCTTTCTCGTATGAAAACAAAGGCCGTATACTATATCTTGTTTACATAGAGGTGTAAGTCCTTCACGAAACTTATTATTAACGAATTCATCTATCTCTCATACTACACTTTAAAACATCCAAGAGATGTTCTAGAAGTCATCAATCTCTTATAGTCTGAACTTAGGTTCCCTTCGAACCGGTGCCCGCGTGAATTACTTTTTCTATATGTAACCCTATGACTATATTTCACCTCTTCTCATTCTTTTTCTTTAATGAGTTAATACTTCCTAGGACTTCCCAGACATTCACTCACCTTGTTATTATTTCTTCTACCCCAGTACACTTAACTTGGAAAGTCTTGGCCGAATTTGAAGCACAAGTGCTAATATGGTCAAGACCCACAACTACTTCAGTTGAATCATTAATCTCTAATATGATCATTAAGAAGTATATTCATACTCAAATCGTACTGATGTCATTTGACCTTACTGAATATGCATTTGAATTCTTCATAAGTAGTGCTCATGCGTCTCTACGGATACTAGTGTCTCCTATAGCTAGGTTCCTTCATGTATGTCTTAACTCTGGGGTAATTATATACAAGGTAATCTTTTATGCCATTGCAACTGATCGTACTTGATAATTTATTGGTTTCACACGCTCGATTTTATCTTAGCATTCTACCTCCTAATTTCTCTATTCGACTCTCTTTCTTTCTTTACTAAGCCTCAATTGCTTAACAGCTCCATCCTTCAAGTTCTCTTATTTTTGCCTATTTATGGGGCTTAGGATCTCATAACTCATGGTCAATTCCTTCATGTACTTCTAGCTTATTATTAACGTCGATGCTAGAAACTCGATTCTGGTTAGTATTCACACTTTTTTATATCTTTAAATTCGTTGTTATTATGAATCTGGTTAACTATCTTTTACACTGGCTTGTTCTCTTTGCTTGATTGCACTTAAGAATATCCTACTTTCAGTTATTCACATAGTCTTATTCTGTCAGGTGTTGTCCTCGTCTCAATAATATCTATGTACGTAGTTTCCTTGGCCGTCTTCATGTTATACCTCAATAAATCTTTTTCAGGTCGTACTTCGCCTTATTTCTTAGCATGTTATATTGCATGGGAACTTATGGGTTATACTCGTTATCTTCCTTCCATTTCTTATATGATGGAATTCCAATCTTATCTCGATACTGAGAAAGTTTGATGTTCTGTAGTACTACTGAACTTAACCATTGAAAGTTTATTCTAGTATCTTTTTCTATTGTCGTCTTACCTCAACAGTTCCACCTCTAAACATTTTACTTGATGTCCTTTGTCTTCTTTCCTACTTTATTCTATACCTGGAACTTCTATGGTCTATGCCTATGTCTCTTTATCTGAAGGATACCATCTTTTACATGTCCCTAGTCATGTTTAACACTGGTTCTTTTGTATTATGTTATTGCTTGACTAATACTTTCTCTCTTCATCGTTTCATCTAGACAATTTGTCTTCCAAATCTTTTACTTAGAGCTATTTTCCTCTTCTATTCTGCTCTTGTACTATATCTGAAGGTTTTATGTTTTGGTCTACTTCCACTACGCATTCATTTGTTTGTGGGAGTATCTTGAGGAGAACATCAAGGTCATTCTTTATTGTTGTTGTCTAACGAGGGTTGGGAGGGTGGGGATTGGTCCTGAACCCTTTCTGGTTGTGGTGATCTCACTAGCTACCCATGCTGTAGTTGTTCATGCTTCTTATCTATAAGCCTGAGACTCTCGTGTTTACATATCTGGTGTTGGCTCCCACGCCGAGGTACTTCGGCTAGGTACTATATAAATTTCCTTCTTCGACTTTACTCTTGATTCATTTTCCGATTATTGGTCTTACTACCTCTTACTGAGAACCTCCTTAAGAGTCATGTTCTTTCAAACTCCTATCGTACTACCTCTGTTGTTCTTCCTACTAATCTGGGTTTCTTAACCCTTTTAAGTCATTACTCCCCTGGACGCTCTACATCATCTTTGACAGGTTAGAGTATCACCACTAATACTTTTGGTTCGGGTGTTATTCTCTTGCTAGTCCTTCCATTTTAGTATAATGGGGGGGATCTTTATAAATCATATCTCTAACTCCTAGGGTCGTTCTCTGTGTTTCTTACTCTGCTTCTTACTCTTTTGAGCCTTTACTTTCTTGAAGGTTGTCTGTTCTACGATATGTCGGTTTATTTCTCTTAGATCTGGCTAGACATACCGTGAATTTAATTCACTATATCTCATATAAAATATAACCATCTCATGATTTTTATCTAGGTTCCATTGAACTTCTTAGTTCGGCTATTTAGCCATCTCGTGATCTGTCTATTTCGTCAAATACTTTTCTTTACATGTTCTTCTCTTTACTGGGTTCTAAGTTAAATGGTGAATGCATGCATTCCACAGAGATCTGTGAATACACGTTACTGTTATTTACTTAAGATCGGTGATGGTCTGGTTAAATGTCTATATACTTACTAGATTCGGGGCTACTAGAAGGAAGAATTATTATTCGTTATGTTTGTTGGTTTTATTCTAGGTCCCAAGATCATAACAAGCATGAAAAATGTGTGAAAACAAATCGAAGAAGTTTCGGAATACTCACATCGATCGGTTGAGACGATTTGATGAAGAACAAAACTAAAAATCTGCCTCCAAGGTGCGCCCACTGCATGCAGTCCACTGCTCACGTTTTTTAGTTTTGCTTCATGAATTTGAGCTCTGAATCTTCATCAAACGATTCCCGGCTCGTGGGTAAGTTTCCCTATCACATTCGCAAGTCTCTCGGAGTGTTAGCTCCGCTTGATTTTGCCACAAAATCAAGGCACAAGGCTTCCCTTTGCTCGGCATTTTGGTAAAAACCAGTGAGCAATTTAGCCATCCATGGGCGTGAGATGTGAGAGAGAAATGGAGGAAAGAAATTGTGTATTAAAGTTGGTCAAAGAATTTTCCAAAAATCTTTATATATTTTCCATGAAAATATACTAAAGCAATTACCAAATAATATATTAAATAATCAAAAGGTAAATGTCTCACCAACTTACACTATTTCACCTAAAACCATCAACTATTCATATCACTTAATGTGTCAAGTTGCTTTTCAATCAATCAATCACATCAATCAATCAAATGTCACATCACTCAAAGTGACGTTTGATTTGACGCTTGATGTGACGAATGATTTGACGCTTGATGTGACTTGCATGCCGCACTCGAATTCGAAATGCGAATGTGCTCGCAATCACTCTCGGGCTCGGGTTCGCTAATTCCTAATTAGCGAATTTTCGGTCGTGTCGTAATTAAATGATTACGCCTAGCGAAATCACTATTCACGTCGCTAACGAATTAATTCTAAATTAATTCGTTCGCCCGAATTAAAATCAAATTTTAATTCCGCGTCGAAATCCAATTTCGTTTAATATATCGAATATATTAATTTATCCGATTAATTCTAAATTAATCATTTTCTCTCTTTAGACGATATTTTATCCCAGATAAAATATCTCCGTAATTAATCCCAGATTAATTTTCTCTCTCATCGAATTAATCCCAGATTAATTAAAGTGCTAGTCATACATCATCGGTGAATCTTTGGGAAGCGACCCATGAGATCCCCGGATATGTTGGTAGTAAATCGGGTCGTCGGACTATCCGAACACGTAAGTACCTCGTACCACGTTTACACCGATTCACAAGACAAGGTTGGCCTCTAGCAAAGCACCATGCCTACCCAATTCTCCGAAAACATGCTTACAGGAATAAGCGATCTATAGCAGGCGTAGTATACATCATATAATGCATGTCGATCCAGTATCAGACTATCACATGCTAAGCCTGGGGCTGGAGTTGTGTCTGCCCCATACGAAGCACTTGTCGGATGTCTGGTAACTAGTCTCTATAATCGAATATACATGACCTAGTAATAATATCGCGATTGGCCGCGCAGCACTTAAGAGCACTAATACCGTATCCTGTGTGACATCATCTCCACTATGACTGGAGTGATACTTCCGTCTTGACATCACACCCAATACTCTACGATTCTCAATATACTCAGTATCGGCGTACACAGAACCTGTTACAGCCCTGGATGACCTTAACTAAAGTATATTAATTGTTGTAAGTATTAGCGGTGCAAGTCTCAGGTTAAGACCAAATACACCTACCTTGATGTCGGACTCCCATAGACACATAGTCATACTACCAATGGGATTCCGGGGGGGTCTATCCAGAGTGAAGCTGTTTCCCGTACCATCGGTGAAACACAACCTCATATTACACTTGCATGAGTATCCAATACCCAAATATATGAGAACTATGACGTTGTGCCCTCACAACGAGCACAAGTGCAATAATAGTCTTTTACGTATTTATCGATGTCCAATCTCGATAATACTCTGACTATGGATATTTAATGATTTATCCTACGTGGACTGATACTGTCTCATATCATTCTCCGTCCAGGAACAAATCATAGGGACCTCTCATCATTTATACATCTAAGGTGATCTAATCACAAATGATAAGAGTGCAATCTCCTTTGTCACATAGTTAATTTGTACAACAACACCATGATCTGTATAAATAGTGACGCTATGGGTCATAATTATCCAACAATCTCCCACTTGGACTATAGCCAGTCACTCGAGTGTCTTACACCCGAACTATATACGGTTGGCTCAAACTGCTGAGAAAAGCTTTCGTCAGCGGATTTGCATGATTATCGTCTGATGCAATTTATTCGATCATCACATCGCCACGATGTATGATTCGATCGAATCAGATGAGTATCGAAGTATATATCTGGATCGTTGATGAGACCATTAATTCTTTAGCCTGTGCTGACGCCTAGCTCAGCCGCTAACAGAATTATATCTAATCTAATTAGATTTATTATCGACCCAAATGGCTTCTATTGCTGCCTCAGCTGCTGCAATTAACCCGCATTTGTTGTTTATTCGGTAACAGTATCTTGCTTGGAAGATTTCCAGCTCACTGTACCATTTTTCAAACTGTATAGTACTGTTTGCGACTTTTAGTCGTCTTTATCGGTTATAGGAAACTTGCTACAGTTATCCCAGTCACTTCAAGTTCTCCTTCTCCATTGTCTAAGACAGCATCCTTAGTTCTCTAAGATACTAAGTATGTTCTTAACTTCAATCCAGTGACTATCACTCGGATTGGCCTGTTTGTGAATCCATATGCTCAAAGCGTATGAGACACCAGGTCACGTACATTTTTCATTGTACGAGTTCTTGCAGAGTTTTAACAACTTAATCTATCCCAGTAGATCTTTATTCCTAGAATAAAGGTTGTTACACCTGAGAATTCTACGGAGAATTTTCTCGAAAGCCAAGCTTTCGCCGATTATTTTATATGGGAATATCATTTCCAAGAAATGACAAACATTATCATTATTTTAGGACATTCATTGTCAGTGCTCCCACTAACCTCCTTATATACACAAGAATTATTTTCGGTTTGAATCAAATCATACATTATTATGATTACATCAAAACGTCAGTTCCAAGAACCTAATGTTTGCTTCAATCCAAACATTGATCGTATAACCCGCAAACCTTGTTTGCTGGTTTTAGTACGACAAAATAATCAGGATGTTATAAACATCCTCCAAAAGGTTTCCGTTTAAGGAAAGCGATTTTGACCTTTAACCGACACATTTCATAAATGAAACGTGCAGCTTCAGCAAGCATTATCCAAATGGATTTGCCGTGGCAACAAGTAAAAGGTTGAACCATAATCAACACAATGTTGATAATGATACATTTTCGTCACAAGCCTAGCTTTGTACGTTGGTATGTTGCCTTCCATGTATGTCTTCCTTGAAGACTTATACAGTACCAATAGGCACAATGCCTTACAGTACATCAACTATTATCCAAACATAGTTGTTATACATGGAATCCATTTCGGACTCATGGCACTTTGCCATAAATGGAGTCGATACCTTGTATCACTTTCTCAAACGTATTCGGTTGGTATACCTCAACAAGATTGACATCTTTATGAGGTGAGATCAGAAACCCATACCCAGGTTGTTTTCTGATTCTCTCCGATCTACGTGGTTCTTGTGTATTCGAAGATTAATGGTACAGTTTCATCCTTGATGAACTGTTTGTGTTCCATTAAAGACTTTGTGCCTTTGAATAGTATCACTCCGATTTTCATCGAGTTATACCATCCTCCCACTTACCACTGCATATCGGTAATCCTCTAAGGAAGACCGCATGGCGAGCAATAATTACAATTGTTCTCTAGTGAGATGTATAAATACTATACTTATTGTTTTCCCCTAGGATAACATATAATTTGGCACTTATCCAATTTGAGTTCTGGTTTGGTATCATCCAAACGTATGCCTTGCATTCCCAAATCTTCAGGAGTGTGAAACCCTGTTTCTTTCCCGTTCATATCCAATATGAATTCTGTCCAACAGATTTTTATGGAACCTTATTCTAAATAAGTTTTGCACTGTTAATGCATATTCGTTGAAGGAAAGTGGCAGCTCAGAGCGACTCATGATAAACCTTATCATGTCCAACAAAATTCGGTTTCTCCGTTCGGACACACCGTCAATTGACGTGTTCCGGGAGGAGTCCTCATTTGAAAGAATACTATACTCTTTCAAGTATATGTGAAACTTATTGCTTAAGTATTTTCCATTACGGTCTTACCGTGACGATATAATACTATAGCCGATCTGTTTGTCTATTTCATGTCGAAACTTTAAAAGTTTCTGATTTGTGTTCTTCAAAAGAAACACATAACCATAACGTGATTCCACATCCGTTAAGGTCATGAAATATTCAAATTCACATCTAGCATTGCTAGATATGGGCCCACTTACTTCACTATGAATAGAGCTAACAAATCGGTGGCACTATCACTATTATCAAGTAAATAGTATTTTAAGTACTTTACCTAATAAACTAGATTCGTAGACTTTATTTGAATAGTTAAATCAGTCCTAGTACTCACTCTTCAAAAGTGTGGATATACGACTCTTGTTTAATTGTGTCCCAGACAACAATGCCACAAATAAGTCTCTTCTGATCAAATCAGTATGAGCTATTAGTTTGTCATATTATATGTTTGAGATTTTGCTTATATTCAAAATATAAATACTGTTATTCACATCTAATGTGTTTATCTCAATGTCATCTTTATATAATGAAACACTTTAGTGTTCTAGAATATAAAGGTTTATCCGCAACAGATTAAACACTGATATAGAGATAATGATCCTAGTTAAACTAGTTACTATATAACAGTTTCCTAATATAGGTACACACCCGAAGGGTAGTTCCTAAACTTAGGTATCTACGGTCGAAACAGCGACTTTCGTCCCGTTCCGATTCGCAGATGAATCTGAGCTCGAAGTCAGTATCCTACTCACAGCAGATTCTGAACATCAATACATATATTTTATGTACCACACTAAGTATTTAAAATCCAATTTCGATACTAGTAATGGACATAATTTTGACAAATATATTAAAGTCAGAGCCTTGCCCTTCTTTAATTCCTTCGTGTCTGCCATATCCAAAACGGCAGTCACTTTAGGATATGTCCTTTATCTTCCCAGAAGATAATAATGATTTTGCCTTTACCCTTTCCAATATTTCAGAAGCCTTTGGCCAAGCCTTGGGTTTCTAGAATATTGAAGTAAAGTGCGCCTTGCGCTACTTACCTATTGCAAAGTTCGACTTTATCTCCTTGAGATTTGTCAATAACTCTCCAAGAGTTATTAATTGCAATTTTAATACTTCTTAAATCTAAACATAGATTTAAGATAAGTATATCAGATTAAGCATTAAAGTCATCATCACATAAATCTTCCAAAGATTATGCTCTACTATTTGCTTAATTCTGGGCTTAGGCATAATAGGTTATTTTATCAAATAAAGTAACTTATTATTATTTCCAAGACCATCCTGAAATTTAATTCCCAATTTGAAAATTAAACCATTTAAATATTTTAATCCAAGATTATATTTAAATGTCCAATCTTTCAATGTTTCTTGATTTCAATAGTCCAACTATTAATCAATTATTTCAGGTACTATTTATTATAATGATTATTATAGTCCAAATATAAATCAAATATAATTTAAATTAATTAACCTCAATTACATTGATTACTATAATCCAATTATAAAATCAACTGTAAATTGAAATCAATTATTCAAAAATATTGATTACTATAATCCAATTATATAATCAAATATAATACAGTCCATCTGCTTATTAAAACAACAATTTAAATATTAGTCCAACTAAACATTTAATTTATATTGACGAATGATATTTGTATGAGCGCGTATGGTGAGTAATTGAACGAATAGAGTTATCCTAAGGTGATAGGGAAACGAATTTATGAGCATGGAAAAGCTTGAAGCTTGGAGCTTCAATGGAGGTCATCAATGGCCGAACATGGAGGAGGCAAACCAGTCCATTACCTTGCAGCCCCTACCACGCGCAGCTCACTGCCGAGCAAGGGAGAGCAGTTCGTGGTTCATCTTCGCTGCATGCAACCGATCCATGTGAGTCTTTTCCGCACCTCATTTGGTTGTATTCAACTCGTTTTTATGCATGATTTATGATCTTGGGACTTGATTGAAACTCAACACTATTGTTTCTCCAAGTTTATCTTACATTTTAATAAAGACATTGATTTTGTTTGCTTGTTCGAACCTTTTCTCAACAATAATAAAGAAGTTCACTTCGCTTACTTGCCTGAATCTCCATTTCTCAACTTGCAACATGAGTGCATGTGACAAAAGCATTCAATCTTGGTACTATGATACTCAGAACGTAGGGAATCCTCAGAAGAAGCAAGCAGAAAAGATAAGTTGGCCATTCAGAAATTGGGAAATGAAGACAGTGAGACTGTTAGACTTGGAAAGGGAATGAGTTCAGAGAACCAATTAGTGTAGACAGATTGAAGCGGTACTTTGCCTAAGGAAGAGAAGACCGGGCTGTCACTAAGGGAATTGACCGAAGACCTAACCCAACGGGATAGGAAACTCATGCATATATGTATACACGTAACATATTTTGCATCTTTTTTTTGTGTTTGTTTTGTTTTATATTAACAGGTTTCGAAGAAAGAAATAGAGAAAGCGAAAAGGCAAGCTAGTCAAAAACAGCAACAGTACAGTTTCAGGAACGAATCCAGGAAGAATCTCTCAGAATTTGAATTAATCCGAGGAATGAATCTCTCAGAATTTTGGAACGAATCCAGGGAATGATCTCTCAAAATTTGGAACGAATCCAGGCAATGAATCTCTCAGAATTTGGAAAACGGATCCAGGGAATGAATCTCTCAGAGTTTGAACGATCCAAGGAATAATCTCGTCGAATTTTGGAACGAATCCAGAGAATGAATCTCTTCAAGAATTTGGAAATGAACTCTCAGATTTTGGAAGAATCTCTCAGAATTTTGGAATGAATCCCGAGGTCGAGGCCACATCATATCAGTTCGGGATGAACCGAGGTCGATCCCACATTGTTGGACAAAATGACCCATAGCGTCACTATTTGCACAGATCATTGTGTTGTTGTAGCAAAGTTAACTATGTAACAAGGAAATTGCACTCTCGTCATTTGTGATTAGATCACCATAGATATATAAATGAAGAGAGGTCCCTATGATTAGTTCCTGGATTGAGATGATATGAGACAGTATCAGTCCACGAAGGATTAATCATTAAATATCCCTAGCCGTAGTATTATCGAGACTGGACATCGATAATGCGGAATAGGCTAGTATTGCACTTGTGCGCGTTGTGAGGGCACAACGGCATAGTTCTCATATATATAAGTATTGGATACTTGTGCAAGTGCGATAGGAGGTCGTGTTTCACCGATGGTACGGGAAACAGCTTCGCTCTGGATAGACCCTTCGGAATCCCATTGGTATTATGACTAGGTGTCTATGGGAGGCCGAAATCAAGGTAGGTGTGTATAGTCTTAACCTGAGACTTACATCGCTAATACTTACGACAATCGGTAAACTTTGGTTTTGGTGGTTGGGGGATCTTAACTGGTTCTGTGTTCACCACTTCTGGGTTTATCAGAGAGTCGTAGTGTATTGGATGTGATGTCGAGACGGAAGTATCACTCCAGTCATAATGGAGATGATGTCACGCAGGATACGGTATTAGTGCTCTTTTAGTGATGCGCATCCAATCGGGATATTATGACCAGGTCATGAATATCCGATTATAGAGACTAGTTACCAGACATCCGATATTGTGTTTCGGACGGGGCAGACACTTATCCAGCCCCAGCCCTAGCACGTGACTATCCGATACTGGGCCGATATGCACAATACAATTGTATACTACGCTTGATACAGATCTAGATATTCTTTGATGAATATGTCCGGAGAAACTGGGAAGACTTGGTGCTTTGCTAGGAGTCGACCTTGTCTCGTAAATCGGTAGAACGTAGTACTTGGTACGTACGTGATTCGGATACTCCGACGACCGTATTTACTGCCAGATTATCCGGGGATCTCATGGGTCGCTTCCCGATAATCCACCGATGACGCACAACTCGCACTCTTGAATAATCTGGGATTATATTAGAAGAGAGAGAAAATTAATCTAGGATTAATAACGGAGATATTTTATCCGGGATAAAATATCGTCTAAAGAGAGAGAACGATTAATTTGGAATTAATCGATGAATTAATATATTCGATATATTAAATGAAATTAGATTTCGACGCGGAATTAAAATTAGATTTTAATTCGGGCAAACGAGTTAATTCAGAATTAATTCGTTAGCGACGTAAATAATAATTTCGCCAGGCGTAATTATTTATTTAAATTCGATTGAATTAACGTCGCGACGTAAGCTCGGTATTTCGGAAATATCGAACCCGAACGCGTGAGTGCACGTGGGCCCACTTTCATTGGGAAACGTGTGGGGCCCACATGACACATGTCAGATATGCATTAACTTTGACACATGTCATATTATGCTTATTTGACACTCTAATGCTTGCATGGAGATTGTGTACAATGCACTCAATGTTATTGCATGGAAATGAAGTGTTTGACACTCTAAGCCTTTGCATGAATTTGTGTCATAAGTTTATTATTATTAATTTAATTAATAATGGCATAAATATAAATTGATTTTTGGTAAATCATTAATTAACAACCATTACACACACAAAAAACTTCTTCTCTCTCAAATTCTCTCTTCCTCTCACGGCAATGGTGGCCATTTCTTCACTGGTTTTGAACCAGTTTGGGCGTGAGCTAAAGGGAAGCAAGAGTGGTTTCTCATGGTGAGAAATCAAGTGCTAGCACACTTACAGTCTTGCGAAGGTGGTAGGGAGGTTCCCCCATGAGACGGGATCCATCCGACGATGATTGGAGCTCCGTTTCTTCACTTAATTTTCTGTTTTTGTAGGCAGTGGACTGCTGCAGTGAGCTTACAAGGCAGTGCGTTTTTGGGCTTGAATCGTCTCCAAATCGACTCTACCGATCAATGTGAGTATTCCGCTACCTCCGTTGATGTGTTCACACATAATTTCATGTCTTGTTTGACCTTGGGACCTTATAGAAAAACAACAATGGCATCATGAGCTAAAGTTGCAAGCATGAAATTTGTAGGGCTTAAAATTTGGGTAAATGTTTGTTGAGCATGATTTGAATGAATTGTTTGTTTGAGTATGCTTATAACATGTTTAAATTCATTTTGGTTGGACTAATTTGATGAAAATAGATTTGGAATTATTTTCCCCAAACTTGTCACCTTGGCCGAATGTAATTGATTTTGAATCATTGGAATTTTGTTGATTTTAATTCATTGGATGAGTTAAAATCATGTAGGATGATGTTAATTTAATGTCAATTGGATTGTATTTTGAATTGAACATAAACCCTAAATTCCATGTGTTGGCCGAATGGTATATGCCCTAAATGTCTTGGTATATTTTGATTTTATGAACATTGGATGTGTATGAAATCATTCGGGAAGTTATACGTTGTCGATTGTGTATTAATCGGATTGAATTCAAATCGGACAAAATAACCTTCCTTGGCCGAGACTTAGCAAGCATGTTTATGGGTTTGATTTTTCATTATGTGTGTTTGACATGTGATAATGAATTAAGCATGATTAATTGGACTAATTTGGTGCTTCGGAAATATCGATTTAGGTCATTAATCATCGTAATGCACTTTTGGTAATTAAATTGTGAAAATGGATTTTTTGGATTTAATTAATTGGGCCTAATTTGGAAATTAGAATTTAATGTTGTAATTGGGCTTTTGGGCTTGATTTATCAAGTTTGGTTTAGGCCAAGTGGATTGGATCCAATGGGCCCAAAACCTTAACCATAAAGCCCAATTGCGACTAATGAACCTTTAATGTTTAATTGGGCCTAATGGGCCGAAATTGATTTCTAAGGCATTTTGGGTGATTCCACTATTGGGCTTTGGTTGCCGAAGCCCATGCCTAAAGAAATTATTGAAGCCCATTAGACTTTAATTAAATTGACGTTGGACGTTAATCGGACTTTGAGTCCCGACGCGATTTAATTTGGAATTTAAATCGTAAAGGTTTATTAAATAAAGTGCAATATTTAATTTGGAATTGAATAATGAATTAGTATTAAATACATGTTAAATTTGATTTAATGATGTAGTTTAATTTAATTCATGAATTCGTACTTTGAGTACTTATTCGCAAAAACGAGTTTGACTCGAACAAAATCAAATCGTTGTTTGAACATTGGATGATCACTTAATTATCAGATTAATTATTTGATTAGATTGATTGATAGCATGCTTGTATGTGTGAATACATGGTTGTGTTGAATGAATAATGTATATCGGATGGATATTAGTCGGGTGGGCAATTTTAGAAATTGTTGTAATAAATTTGATTTATTAAATTGGACCTGCGTGTCCAGCCTTATCACCTTCTTTCTCTTTGTATTCTCTTCTCACCTATTCCCCTCTATGTATATGAGGTTTCTTTAGAAGTGTAGTGTAACGGGTAGAAGTAGTACAAGTGCTAGCTTGAGTGAGAAAGAGAGAGATTTGATCTAGGATCAATGTGTAAAGTATCCATCCGCATATCGTTATTATTTTATTTCATACTCGCTTTATTATGTATTTAGAATGCATGTTTAAGGGTGTATGATGATGAGACCTTAACAAAGATAATTAAATTGGTAGCCAATTTACACGCGAAAAACCCTCGTTAAATATCATGCGTTTTTCCTTCCATTGAGTGATTCTTACTCAAGATCCGAGATTGGCAGGGGTTGTTGGCCAAAGTCAAGCCCTTGTCCATCAAAGATGTGTTTTAATCACGAGGCTTTGTTCCATATCGGTGTCGTGTCCAAGTTGTGGTTTGTTGGCCAAAGTCAAGACCACTTCTTGTCCATTGACATTGATTACGAAGCTTCCATGTCAATGGGTCCGCGCTTGACTGGATCATTAGGTTTGTTTGGCCAAAGCCAAGGCCTAGTGATTCAGAGGAAAAAGGTTAGGGTATATATATTGGATATATAGGCATATATAAATATATATGTTTAGGACTTGGATGTCCACCTAACCGGATCTAGGAATTGGATGGATCCAATTGATCTGTGAGATCTACCTAGTTAAATAGCATACAGCTTGTTGGCCAAAGTCAAGGTTGTGTGTTATTTAATGGATCCTAGCCCACTAGGAAACCGGTTTCCCGAGTACTCCACAGAGGGTTAGAGGCTCGACGAAAAATAGTGGGAGGCAAGTATTGAATTTGCAACATTCGTTCAATTACTCGCTAAACACGCTCATTTATATTTTACTCGTCGTATTAATCAAAAGTATTAGTTGGACTAATATTTTATGTTGTTTTTTAAATATATAGTTGGACTATATACAAACTTATTCAATATATAGTTGATTTTATAATTGGATTATAGTAATCAATATAATTGAATTAAATGATAGTTGATTTTATAAATGGATTATAGTAATCAATATTAAAATTATAGTTGATTAATAATTGGATTATTGTAATCATTATAATAAATAGTACCTTATTAAAATTGATTAAATAGTTGGACTATTGAAATCAAGATAGAATTGAAAGGTTGAATATTTAAAATATATAATCCTTGGATTAAATGTTTTAAATGATTTAATTTTCATTGGGATTAATAATAGGTTAATTTATTGATAAATAACTTATTATGACTAAGCCCATTATTAAGCAAATAGTAGAGCATAAAGTCTTTGGAAGATTTATGTGATGATGACTTTAGTGCTTAATTAATATACTTATAATAAATCTATCTTTAGATTTAAAAGTATTAAAATTGCAATTAATAATTCTTGAAGAATGATTTGACTATTCTAGTGGAGAAAAGTCAAAGTTTGCAATTGGGCATGTAGCACAAGGTGCACATCATTTCGATATTCTAAAACCCAAGTGGTTTGAGTAATATTGAAAAGGATAATTGACATATCCCAAAGTGACTACCATTTGGATATGGAAGACACGAAAGGAATTAAAGAAAGGGCGAGGCTCTAACTTTAAAATATTTGTCAAAGTTATGTTCACTACTAGTATTAAAATTGGATTTTAAAAATACTTAGTGTGGTACATAAAATATATGTATTGACGTTCAGAATCCGCTGTGAGCTGGATACTGGCTTCAAGCCGAGATTTCTCTGCGAGTTGGAAACGGGACGAAAGTCGCTGTTTCGACCGTAAATACCTAAGTTTGGGAACTACCCTTTGGGCAGGTACCTAAATTAGGAAATGTTATTATGTAACTAGTTTTACTAGAGACATTATCTCTATATCAGTGTTTAATCCATGCGGATAAAACCTTTATATCTAGAACACTAAAGTGTTTCATTATATAAAGTTGATACTGAGATAAATACATTGGATGTAAATAACATAATTTATATTTTGAATATAAATAAAATCTCAAACATATAAATGACAAATAAATAGCTCAAATTGATTTGATCAATGGAGACTTATTTGTGGCATTGTTGTCTAGGACACAATTAAACAAGACTCGTATATCCGTACTTTTGAGAAGTGGGTACTAGGACTGATTTGACTATTCAAATAAGGTCTACGAATCTAGTTTATTAGGTTAAATACCTAAAATACTATTTACTTGGTAATAGTAAAAGGGCCACCGATCTGTTAGCCCTATTCATGGTGAAGTAAGTGGGCCCATATCTAGCCAGGCTAGATGTGAACGTGAATATTTCGTGACCTTAACGGATGCAGCATCGCGTTGTGGTTATGTGTTTCTTTTGAAGAACACAGATCGGAAACTTTTGAAGTTTCGACACGAAGTAGACAAACAGATCGGCTATAGTATTATTCCGCCACGGTAATACCGTAATGGAAAATACTTAAGCAGTAAGTTTCATACGTACATGAAAGAGTATGGTATTCTTTCAGATGAGGACTCCTCTCGAGACACGTCAGTTAGACGATGTGTCTGAACTAAAACCGAATTTTTGTTGGACATGATAAAGTTTATCACGAGTCGCTCTGAGCTACTATTTCCTTCAACAGGATATGTATTAACAGTGCAAAAACTTATTTGGAATAAGGTTCCATATAAATCTGTTTGACAGATATCATATAGGATATGAAAAGGAAAGAAACGAGGTTTCTCATTCCTGATATTTGGGTATGCCAGGCATAGCGTTTGGATGATACCAAACTAAGGACCCAATTGGATAAGTGCCAATATAGGTTATCTTAAGGGAAACCTTAAGTATAATACTTATAATCCCACATGAGAACAATATAATTGTTGCTCACCATGCGGTTTTCCTGAGAGGAATACCGATATGCAGTGGTCAGTGGGAGGATAGTGATACTCGATGAAAATCGGAGTAATACTGTTCAAGGCACGAAGTCCGTAATGGAACACAAATAGTTCATCTATGATGAAACTATACCATTAATCTTCAAATACACAAGAAACTCGTAGATTGGATAGAGTCAGAAAACAGCCTAGGGTATGGGTTTCTAATCTCACCTCATAAAGATGTCAATCTTATGGTGGTGTACCATCCGACTACGTTACGAGGAAGTGATACGAGGTATCGACTCCCTGTTATGGCAAAGTGCCATGAGTCCGAAATGGATTCCATGTATAACAACTATGTTTGGATACTAGTTGTTGTACCACAAGGCATTGTGCCTATGGTACGTTAAACGTCTTCAAGGAAGACATACATGGAAGGCAACATACCAACGTGCAAACCTAAGGTTTTGACGGAAAGGTATCGTTATCAACATTATGTTAATAACGGTTCAACAACTTTTACCTGTTGCCATGGTAAATCCATTTTGAAGATGCTTATTGATAACTATATATTTCATTTATAAAATATGTAGTTACAAATCAAAATCGCTTTCCTGAAAAGGAAACCTTTTGGAGGATGTTTACAACATCCTGACGATTTTGATATACCGACAAACAAGGTTTGCGGGTTATTCGATCCATGATTGGATTGATGCAAGCATAAGGTTCTTGGAACTGTCATTTTGAAATAATCATAATGTTTATGATTTGACTCAAAACGAAATAATTCTTGTGTATATAAGGAGGTTAGTGGGAGAGCGCACTGACAGTGAAATTCCCATAAGCATATTGTTGAAAGCTTGGCTTTAATAGAAATTCTCCTCGTAGAATTCTGGGGAGTAACAACCTTTATTAGAGGAATAAAGATCTACTGGGATAGATTTGGAGTTGTTAACACTCTCTGGGAAATTGTACATTTAAAATGTACTTGTATTGGTGTCTCATACGCTTCAAGCATATGGAGTCACAATCAGGTCAATCCAAGTGACAGTCACTGGATTGAAGTTAAGAACATCTGTTAGTATCTCTGAGAACTAAAGATGCTATCTTTTACTATGGAGAAGGAGAACTTGAAGTGACTGGGATCACTGCTGCAAGTTTCCAAACAGTTAAATACTGCGGTACTATAAAGTTTGAACAACGGGACAGTGAGCTGGAAATCTTCCAAGCAAGATAACTGTTGCCGAATAAACAACAAATGCGGATTATTGCTGCAGCTGAGGCAGCAATAGAAGTCTTTTGGATTGAAATAAATCTAATTAGATTAGATATAGTTCTGTTAGCAGCTGAGCTAGGCGTCAGCACAGGCTAAGGAATTAAAGGTCTCATCGACGATCCAGATATATACTTCTATATCATCTGATTCGTTCGGATCATACATCATGGCGATGTGATGATCGTATAAATCGCGTCAAACGATAAACAAACAAATCCGCTGATGAAAACCTTTCCTCAGCAATTTGAGCGAACCGTACATAGTTCAGGTGTAGGACACTTGAGTGACTCGCAATGTGCCAAGTGGGAGATTGTTGGACAAAATGACCCATAGCGTCACTATTTGCACAGAACATTGTGTTGCTGTAGCAAAGTTAACTATGTAACAAGGAAATTGCACTCTCGTCATTTGTGATTAGATCACCATAGATATATAAATGAAGAGAGGTCCCTATGATTAGTTCCTGGATTGAGATGATATGAGACAGTATCAATCCACGAAGGATTAATCATTAAATATCCCTAGCCGTAGTATTATCGAGACTGGACATCGATAATGCGGAATAGGCTAGTATTGCACTTGTGCGCGTTGTGAGGGCACAACGGCATAGTTCTCATATATATAAGTATTGGATACTTATGCAAGTGCGATAGGAGGTCGTGTTTCACCGATGGTACGGGAAACAGCTTCGCTCTGGATAGACCCTTCGGAATCCCATTGGTATTATGACTAGGTGTCTATGGGAGGCCGAAATCAAGGTAGGTGTGTATAGTCTTAACCTGAGACTTACATCGCTAATACTTACGACAATCGGTAAACTTTGGTTTTGGTGGTTGGGGGATCTTAACTGGTTCTGTGTTCACCACTTCTGGGTTTATCAGAGAGTCATAGTGTATTGGATGTGATGTCGAGACGGAAGTATCACTCCAGTCATAATGGAGATGATGTCACGCAGGATACGGTATTAGTGCTCTTTTAGTGATGCGCATCCAATCGGGATATTATGACCAGGTCATGAATATCCGATTATAGAGACTAGTTACCAGACATCCGATATGTGTTTCGGACGGGGCAGACACTTATCCAGCCCCAGCCCTAGCACGTGACTATCCGATACTGGGCCGATATGCACAATACAATTGTATACTACGCTTGATACAGATCTAGATATTCTTTGATGAATATGTCCGGAGAAACTGGGAGACTTGGTGCTTTGCTAGGAGTCGACCTTGTCTCGTAAATCGGTAGAACGTAGTACTTGGTACGTACGTGATTCGGATACTCCGACGACCGTATTTACTGCCAGATTATCCGGGGATCTCATGGGTCGCTTCCCGATAATCCACCGATGACGCACAACTCGCACTCTTGAATAATCTGGGATTATATTAGAAGAGAGAGAAAATTAATCTAGGATTAATAACGGAGATATTTTATCCGGGATAAAATATCGTCTAAAGAGAGAGAACGATTAATTTGGAATTAATCGATGAATTAATATATTCGATATATTAATAAATTAGATTTCGACGCGGAATTAAAATTAGATTTTAATTCGGGCAAACGAGTTAATTCAGAATTAATTCGTTAGCGACGTAAATAATAATTTCGCCAGGCGTATTATTTATTTAAATTCGATTGAATTAACGTCGCGACGTAAGCTCGGTATTTCGGAAATATCGAACCCGAACGCGTGAGTGCACGTGGGCCCACTTTCATTGGGAAACGTGTGGGGCCCACATGACACATGTCAAGATATGCATTAACTTTGACACATGTCATATTATGCTTATTTGACACCTAATGCATTGCATGGAGATTGTGTACAATGCACTCAATGGTATTGCATGGAAATGAAGTGTTTGACACTCTAAGCCTTTGCATGAATTTGTGTCATA
Organism: Zanthoxylum bungeanum; assembly: GCA_019454045.1. NCBI lineage: Eukaryota > Viridiplantae > Streptophyta > Magnoliopsida > Sapindales > Rutaceae > Zanthoxylum > Zanthoxylum bungeanum. The sequence goes on along the minus strand of SKCR01037996.1, from coordinate 118,803 downwards.
AGTTTATTATTAATTTAATGAATTATGGCATAAATATAAATTGATTTTTGGTAAATCATTTAATTACAAACCATTACACAACACAAAACTCTTCTCTCTCAAATTCTTCTCTTCCTCTCACGGCAATGGTGGCCATTTTCATTTCTTCACTGGTTTTGAACCAGTTTGGGCGTGAGCTAAGGGAAGCAAGAGTGGTTTCTCATGGTGAGAAATCAAGTGCTAGCACACTTACAAGTCTTGCGAAGGTGGTAGGGAGGTTCCCCCATGAGACGGGATCCATCCGACGATGATTGGAGCTCCGTTTCTTCACTTAATTTTCTGTTTTTGTAGGCAGTGGACTGCTGCAGTGAGCTTACAAAGGCAGTGCGTTTTTGGGCTTGAATCGTCTCCAAATCGACTCTACCGATCAATGTGAGTATTCCGCTACCTCCGTTGATGTGTTCACACATAATTTCATGTCTTGTTTGACCTTGGGACCTTATAGAAAACCAACACACATCAGTATCAGTCTGGGGGCGAGGCCCATATCAGTGGCAGTTAGGGCCGAGGCCCACTTCAGCATCAGTTTTAGGAATGAATCCCGAGGGTCAAGGCCCACATCAGCATCAGTCTGGGGGCGAGGCCCATATTAGTAGCAGTTAGGGCCGAGCCCACTTCAGCATCAGTTTTAGGAATGATCCCGAGGGTCGAGGCCTACATCAGTATCAGTTTGGGATGAATCCCGAGGGTCGAGGCCCACATCAGTATCAGTCTGGGGGCGAGGCCCATATCAGTAGCAGTTAGGGCCGAGGCCCACTTCAGCATCAGTTTTAGGGATGAGTCCCAGGGTCGAGGCCACATCACTATCAGTTTTGGGGATGAGTCTCAGGGTCGAGGCCCACATCACTATCAGTTTTGGGGATGAGTCCTAGGGTTGAGGCCCATTGCATCACAAGCCGAGAATGGCACTCCAAGAATGGAAACACGGTTCGGGAATGGACCACCTCATGGTAACGGTTCGGGAAATGACCACATCACAGCGCGGTCCGGGAATGAACCAGAGGTCGCAACACCTCACCACCCAAATCAACTCAACACGTGGAAAGTCAAGTGGCAGTTGGCGCGCCAGGTAAGTGAAAATGCATTGCATAACTATGATAGGATTGTCACTGTTGCACATTACACAAGTCCCATTAAAGTGGGGGCGACTGTAGGCACTGCATTATTGCATATAAGTCCCTATGATTAGTCTCATTTGGAGGCACTACCTTTTAAGTCACGGAAGTCACGAGAAACGGTTGTCGGAAGGGGAAATTCAGAATAAGTACGTCATCAGATTCATTTCACAAGTTCATTGTTTTCGTTCGTGCTGCGTTCGTTACTTCGTTCGAACGTCAAACAGATTGCGGGCGTTCGTGCCGCGTTCAAGGAGGCGTTCGAACGGTGTCGTAATTCTGGTTTTGCTGCTAGCCTCACACCCAAGCCCAATTAACCCACCAAAGCCCATAAAACACATCCCAATTAATAAAACACATTTAAAACACATGGGAAATTAAATTAAATCTTAATTAAATTAAACATTGAATTAAATAAAATATTTAAACCATTTACCAATTAAATAAAACATAAAATATAATCATACCTAATTAAGACAAATCAAATATATTAACTTCCTAACTAAACAAAATCACATACTAAATTAAAAGATGATATGCCTATTAAAATCAATCATAACCAATTAAAAATATGTATTCCTAATCTAGCCAAGATTTGTCCCCCCTCAATCTAATCCTTTCCTTGTCCAACACCAAATCAAATCCTCCTTTAATGCCAAATCCCTTCCTTGTGAGACAAAGTGAAACCCTAGCCATTCTCTATATAAACAACACCTCTCCAAGGCATTCCTCTCCCCCTAGTGCACGCCCATTACAAGAAAAGAAGCAAAGAATTTCCAACCCATTTCCCTTAGCTCATTCACACAAGAAACACCCAAGCTCATACACACAACTCACACGAAAATCACAACACCCACAAGAAACACCCAAAGCTTATTGACACAACTCTCCCTCACTCTCAATAATCGAAGATCACAAATCAAAGAACCCTCATTGCCTTGACCAAAACACATCCCGAACAGCCCATTTACCTCATCAAAACAGCCCCCAAACCACACCATAACACCACCAAAAATCACACCCAAAACAGTAGCCAAAACATCCCAAGAACAGTAACTAAAATACAGCAGCAGAACAGTAGCAAAACGGCAGTGAATCGGAGTCAAAAGCAGCAGCAAAAGACGGAGAACAACGACTCCAAACGGTGAGACAACGAACGAGAGCAGTGAACCAGTGAACCGGAAGAGTTGCGGAGCATCCACCCTTCCGACGATCGTGTGCCGTACATACGAGAGGTGATTTAAAAGGATGTGTGTTGTGGGTATTGGACGAATGGATAAGTGTAGTCTCTTGTGGTATATATGATGGAAACCCGGACATAAATTTCATAGCCGATTCCGAATAGACGGTAGTATGATCTGTACTCGGGATGCAACTCCACGTACCACTTGAGTAAACGGCACACTCTTTTGTTTTATATTGCTTCGGTTTATTTATTTTTCGTTATTTGAATTCTGCATGTTACTTTTGTATGTGTGATACAACCGACCGTATGGGCTTAGTAAGTCGGATTAAAGGTCCCCTATTTGGAGGGGTTAAAATCCTTTACCACGATGCTTTGCCGCGCCGGTTGATGTGTGTTCGGTTGAATGCAAGATATGTTCAATCGGATATACTAAGTTTGATATGATTGTCTTTATTTTTATATGCATTGAGATAAGCTCATGGGCTTAGTAAGTGTGATGAAATTTCCTCTAATTGAAGAGATTAAAATCCTTTGCGACGATGCTTCGCCGCGCCTCGTATTTCACTATTTGCTTTTTTATGTATGTATTGCATCACATTTTGTGCATCAGGTCAGTTCCCGTTCAAACGCGTTATCAAACGCTATACGAACGCGACCCTTCTGTTTTCCGTTCGAACTCGTTTTACAAACGCTACTCGAACGCGCATGCATTTTGTTTCATCAGGTCTAGATTCGTTCGAACGCGTTATCGAATGCTATACGAACGTGAACCTTCTGTTTCCCGTTCGAAATCGTTTTACAAACACTACACGAACGCACACGCACTTTCTTAGTCTTATCATGCATCAGGTCTGGCTCCGTTCGAACGTGTTCTCAAATGCTATACGAACACGAACCTTCTGTTTACCGTTCAAACGCGTTTATGAATGCTACAGGAACGCACACACACTGAACTGAGTCTGTCTCATCATATTCATGCATAATTGCCTATTGGTTGATCTTTCTTGTATTATGTAGCCAATCATATTATTTGTATTCCTGCATTTATCCATTCTATGTGTTCTTGGGATGATATTCAAGCATGATTAGGCTGTTAGCATGTTATTTGGTTAATATGTTCATGAGATAGTATTCAAGCATGATTAGGTTGTTCTTAGTTTTCCATATCATATGATTGAGAAATGTTCATGAGATTGCCATGAGATGTTGCATGTTGTGATGAACTTGTTGATGTATGCATGTGAATTTAGAAGCATGATACTCTTGGAAATAAGTGTTACTTAAACTTGATTAAATTATTACATAAATCCTTTCACTACAAGTGACATAAGTAAGGGACCATTCCGAACCCAACGGTTTGAGGTCTTCCTTTGCGAGGGGTGAGTGCGGCCTTAAATCTCATTTTCCCGGTTCACACCGGGTGGCGACTCCATCATTCTCCGGTTTAGTCCCTCGTGGCTACTCCGTACTCCTGTGTCCCCACACGGGTCACACCGGGTGGCGACTCCATTATTCTCCGGTTTAGTCCCCTGTGGGCTACTCCGTACTCCCAACTAGGCCACGAGCCTAGAACAGCATGTGTCGCCCAGTTTCTATGTCCAACAGTCTGGCGACTCCACTGGGGATAGAGAATCGGCCCCGAAATAATGTCTTGTAATTTTTGTGATTTATGCTTTAATTAACCATGTCTACTGTGGGTTAAGGGAGTTTAATCAGTGCGCTCCCACTAACCTTCTTATATACACAAGAATCATCTTCATTTTGAATGAAACCATATTCTTTTATAATCTCATCAAAACGTTGGTTCCAAGAACGCGATGCTTGCTTCAATCCATAAATGGTTCGGTTTAACTTGCAAACCTTGTTTGCATGTTTTGGTACGACAAAACCGTCAGGTTGTTGCATATAAACATCCTCTAAAAGGTTTCTATTAAGGAAAGTGATTTTGACGTCCATCTGCCATATTTCATAATCGAAATATGCAGTAATAACAAGCATTATCCGAATGGATTTAATCATGGCAACATGTGAAAAAGTTTCTTCGTAATCGACACCATATCGTTGACGATACCCTTTCGCTACAAGCCTAGCTTTGTACGTTTGTATGTTGCCATACATCTCTGTCTTCCTTTTGAAGATCCATTTACAACCAATTGGCTTAATGCCTTCTGGTGCATCAACTAGTGTCCAAACTTGGTTGGTATACATGGAATCCATTTCGGACTTCATGGCCTATTGCCATAAAGCGGAGTCGATACCTTGTATCTCTTCCTCATACATAGCTGGTTCATCTTCCTCAATAAGATTAATATCTACATGAGGTGAGATCAGAAACCCATACCTCTCAGGTTTTTTTCTGACTCTCTCCGACCTACGCGATTCTTATGTACTAGAAGATTATGGAATAGTCTCATCCCTGATGGATTGTTCGTGTTCCGAGAGGGGGTCGGTGCTAGGAACAGTATCACACCGATTTTCATTGAGTTCTACTTTCCTCCCACTTATCATTGCATTTATTAATTCCTTTTTAGGAAAACTGCATGAAGAGCAACAAATATTTTGTTCTCTTGTGGGTTGTAGAAGTAATATCCTTTGGTTTCCCTATGATACCCTACAAATAGGTACTTATCCGATTTGGGTTCTAGTTTGGTACCATCCAAATGTTTAACATATGCCCAACATCCCCAAATCTTCAGGAATGAGAAACCCAGTTTCTTTCCTGTCCATATCTAATATGGAGTCTGTCCAACAGATTTTGACGGAACCTTATTCAAAATAAGTATTGCACTGTTCAATACGTATCCCCATAAGGAAATTGGTAGCTCAGTGCGACTCATCATTGACCTTACCATGTCCAATAAAGTTCAGTTTCTCTGTTCAGACACACCGTTCAATTGAGGTGTTCCGGGAGGAGTCCACTGTGAAAGAATACCATATTCTTTTAAGTAATTTTGAAACTCATTGCTTAAGTATTCTCCACCACAGCCTGACCGTAATGTTTTAATACTTTTTCCGGTCTATTTTTCTACTTCGTGTCGAAACTCTTTGAATTTCTCAAGAGTTTCTGACTTGTGTTTCATAAGATACACATAACCATAATGTGATGCACCATCCATAAACGTTACGAAGTATTCATATCCACCTCTAGCCTGGGTAGATATGGGCCCGCATACGTCACTATGAATGAGGGCTAACAGCTCAGTAGCACGTACACCTTTACCACTAAAAGGTGTTTTAGTCATTTTGCCTAACAAACAAGATTCGCAGACATCATATGAATTATGATCAAATCCGTCCAAGTATCCATTCTTTGAAAGTGTGGATATACGAGTTTTGTTTATGTCTCTCAGACGACAATGCCACAAATAAGTCTCATCCATTTTACTCAATTTGAGCTTTTTGTTTGTCATTTCATAAGTTTGAGATTCGTTTATATTCAAAATATAAAGACCATTATTCACATCTGATGTACATATCTCAATATCATCTTTATAAACAAAATACCCAGTGTTCCTGAATACAGAGGTATACCCGCATCGGGTTAAACTAGATACAGAGATGATGTTTCTAGTCAAACTAGGTACAAAATAACAGTCACCTAATGTAATTACATGCCCTGATGGCAGATTCAAAACATAAGTACCAACAGCCAAAACAGTGACTCTCATCCCGTTTCCAACTCGTAGGTTGATCTCACTTGAAGCCTGTCTCATGCTAATCTGCAGATCCTACACATCAGTACATATGTGAGTACTACATCCAGAATCAAAAATCCAATTTTTAAAACTAGTAGTGGACATGTTTATTTCAATAACAAACATACCTGAGGCCAGAGCCTTGTCCGCCCTCGCTTCCTTCAAGTCTACCTTGTACTCATGGCAGTCACGCTTCCAGTGACACTGTTTGCCATAATGTAGACAGACGTCTTGAGATTTGTCTTTCGTCTTCCTATAAGACTGTGATGATTTAGCCTTGCCCATTTTATTTTTCTTCTTCACACCCCCAGAAGCCTTCGGCCAAGCCTTGGCCTTCTGGGATGTCAAAGTAAGATGCGCCTCGCGCTTCTTGCCCTTCAGAAGCTCTGGCTCTGCCTCTTTCAGCATCGCCATTAACTCTCCAAGAGTTTTCTCCTGGTTCATCATATTATAGTTCATGATTATGGGACACAGATGTTGGACGACGCTGTTCCGGCTCGCGGCACGGTTGGGAGTACAGAGTAGCCCGCGGGGGACTAAACTGGAGAAATAACATGGAGTCGCCACCCGGTGTGAACTGGGAAAATGATTTAAGGCCGCACTCACCTCTCGCAAGGGAATAGCTCAAACTGTTGGGTTCGGAATGGTCCCTTACTTATGCCACTTGTAATGAAATGATTTGTGCAATAATTTAATTGAATCTACGCAACATATTTCCAAGAATATTCTACTTCTAAGTTCACATGCATGAAAGTAATCATCATAACGGTGAACATACGATATCACACAATAATCTCATGAACATGTTGAATCATCAAACATGAAAAATAAGTAACAACCTAAGCATAAACATAAAGAAACACTTAATGCGAAAGTAGATGACAAGATCATGCATAAAGGAATAACATACTAATGGCTAAATCATGCTTGAGAAACAAGTAACATCCTAAAGACCTAATCATGCTTGAACACCATCTCATGAACACATCAAATAGATAAATGCGGGAATACAAATGGATGGTAACAGCAAAAGTGTCAATGATGGAATGGCATGGTTAATTATATAATGCATGAGAAATCACCCTAGAAGCAATCATGCATGAAATGTGATGAAAAGGACTCAGTTCAGTGTATGTGCGTTCGTGTAGCGTTCGTAAATGCATTCGAACGGTAAACAGAAGGTTCGCGTTCGTATAGTGTTTGAGAACCCGTTCGAACGGGACAAGACCTGAGGAAACAAAATGCATACACGTTTGAGTAGCGTTCGTAAACCCGTTCGAATGAGAAACAGAAGGTTCGCGTTCGTATAGCGTTCGAGAACACGTTCGAACGGTACAGGAGCAGATGCATGATAGACGACGTAAACACATACACAGATGCACAATGTAGGACCCCATGTGCCCGATTGTACTTATTCCCATTCAATCGAGTATACCTCGTCTGGCGCGGCAAAAGTTCGTGGTAAAGGTAGCCTTTAGGCATTTTCCCTCGAATAGAGGACCTTTAATCCACCCTAGTTAGCCCATGCGCACTAGAATGCAATATATGCATAAATAGAACAATGATATGCAAAAGGTCAATGACATAACAAGAGACGCGGCAAAACATCGTGGTAAAGGTAGCCCTTTAGGCATTTTCCCTCGAATATGGGACCTTTAATCCACCCTAGTTAGCCCATACGCATTACATTACAATGCATAAAAATGAATGAGACAATAATTTGGACTTCCGTATATCCGATTAAACGTATCTCACATTCAATCAAACACACTTCGTCCGGCGCGGCAAAGTATTGTCGTAAAGGTAACCTTTTGGACTTTTCTCCCCTCAAATTGAGAACCTTTAGACTAACATACTAAGCCCATGCGCATTTCATCACAATGCATAGAAAATAAAGACAAAAATATAGGACTTCGCATATTGGATTAAACATATATCACATTCAATCAAACACACTTTGTCCGGCGCGGCAAAGTATTGTCGTAAAGGTAGTCTTTTAGACTTTTTCTTCCCTCAAATAGAGAACCTTTAGACCAACATATTAAGCCCATGCGCACTACATCATCAATACACAAACAAATAACGTGCAGAAAGTACATAGCGAAATATAAAATGCGGATAATAAACAATCAAGATAAAATGAAGCGAGATATGTGCCGTTTGCTCAAGTGGTACGTGGAGTTGTATCCCAAGTACAGACCGCACTACCGTCCATTCGGATTCGGCTACAGAATTTAAGTCTGGTTTCCATCCTATATACTGCAAGAGACGATACATTTCCCATCCATTCAAGGGTCACAACACACATCCACAAGCGACTCTCATGTGAAGAAAATAAATAAAACAATTAAGAGACGAATAAAAATGAATAATAGAAGTGCCCTCAGGTCTAACCTTTTAAATCGCCTCTCGAACGTACGGTACACGATCATCGGAAGGGTTAACACTCTGCAACTCCTCCGGTTCCCTGGTCCACTACTTCCTTTCGCTGTTTCGTCATTTGGGCCGCTATTTTCGCTCCGTTTCGCTGCTGTTTTGCTGCTGTTTTTCAGTCACTATTTTTTGGAAAACGTCTACTATTTTTGCGGTAACAAGGTCACTATTTTGATGGTGATTTTCGGTGGTGTTAGTGCAGTTTTAGGGGTGATTTTCGGTGATGTAAGGGGCTGTTATTAGGGACTATTTTGGTGATATTATGGGACAGTTTCAGGTTGTATTTGAGCGGCAATGGGGTGTTTTGGTTTAGTTTTTTCGGCAATGGAGGAAGGAGGAGAAGAGAATTATTTCTTGTTGCTTATTGCTTGTATTGGGCGTGGATGTATTGCTTATTTTTTGTGTGAGTTATCCGTGAATGCTAGGAGTTTTTTTTTCTGTGAATTAGCTAGGGGTCCTAAGGGTTGGATTTGGGTTTCTTTTATAGGCAAAGGCTAGGGTTTTCTTGTTTGAAAAGGAATGAGATTTGTTATTGAAGGTGATATCTTTTAATTAGTATTTCACAAGGAAAAAATATATTTAATTGGGGACATGATTTGTTTAAATTAGGAATAGGTTTATTTGATTTGTTTATTTGTTTTATTTAATTTGGTATATGATCTGTTTTGTTTAGGTAAGTGATTATTTAGATTTTATTTGATTTATTTAATTTAGGAAGGATATTATTTTAATTTGTGACATGTTTTAAATGTTTTAATTTTTTTGGGTGGGTTTTGTTGGGCTAATTGGGCTTGGATGTGAGGCTAGCAGCAAAACCTGAAGTACCGACACTGTTCGAACACTGATTCGAACGCTGCACGAACGCTCGCAATCTGCTTGACGTTCGAATGTGTTCACGAACGCAGCACGAACGAAAGCAGTGAACATGCAAATTGAATCTGATAACATAATTATTTTGAATTTCCCCTTCCGACATTCGTTTCCCGTGACTTCCGTGACTTAGAAGGTGGTGTCTCCAAATGAGACTAATCATAGGGACTTACATGCAAAATGCAGTGCCTACAGTAGCCCCCATTTTGATGGGACTTGTGCAGTGTGTGACAATGACAATCCTATCAAAGTCGTGCAATGCATTTTTACTTACCTGGCTCGCCAGCTGCCACCTGACTTGCCTGCTGCCTCGAGCTGAGTTGATGACGCAGTGGACCTCGATCCTAGGACGCATTCCTAATAACTGCAACGGACAACGGGGGCCTCGACCCTGGGACGCATCCCAATACCACTGACAAAGTGGGTCACGACCCTAGGACGCATCCCCAAAATTGATGATGCAGTGGACCTCGATCCTGGGACGCATCCCAAAAACTACAACCTGACAACGGGGGCCTCGACCCTGGGATGCATCCCAATACTACTGATGATAGGTGTGGGCCTCGACCCTGGGACTTATCCCCAAACTGATACTGACATGGGCCTCGCCCCCAAGCTGATGTTGATGTGGGCCTCGCCCCCAAACTGATGTTGACATGGGCCTCGCCCCCAAACTAATGCGGTTGTGGGCCTCGACCTTGGGACTCATCCCCCAAACTTTACTGATTTCTTCCTGAAACTGATGACACTGTACTGTTGCTGCTTCTGGTTGGCTTGCTTTTTCCACTTTCTTTTTTTCTTCTTTGAAACCTGTTATTGCAAAACAGAACAAACACAAAAAGAATGCAAATATGTTACGTGTATGCATACATGCATGAATGAGTTTCATATCCCGTTGGGTTAGGTCTTCTGTCAATTCCCTTGGTGACTGCTCGGTCTTCTTTCCCTCAGGCAAAATACTGCTTCAATATATCCACGTTGATCGGCTAGGTGAACTTGTTCCCTTCCAAATCTGACAGTCTCACTGCCCCATTTCCATTACTTTCTGCACTATGTAGGGTCCTTCCCAGTTAGGTCTGAACTTTCCTCCTGGGTCTGTCGTCGACGGCCTCAACTGCTTAAGTACCAAATCACCATTTCTGATCTTAGTAGTACACACCTTCTTGTTGAATGCTCGGGCTAGTCTCTTCCGATATATCTACATGTGATGCAAGGACTTCATTCTCTTCTCATCCAGTAGTGCTAACTGTTCAAATCTCTGTGCGGCCCATTCTTGTTCAGGTAACTCTGTTTCTGCTAATACCCTCAAGGATTGTATCTCAACTTCCACTGGCAGTACTGCTTCCATTCCATAGACCAAAGAGTAAAGTGTGGCTCCTGTTTCTGTTCTTACTGATGTTCTGTACCCCCACAGGGCATACGGTAGCTTGTTAGCCCAATCTTTGCAGTTCTCTGTGATCTTGGCTAATATCTTCTTTACTGTCTTATTGGCTGCCTCAACTGCCCCATTTACCTGCGTCCTGTAAGGTGATGACTTATGATGTCCAATCTCATATCTCTGTAGCATTGCCTTTGTTTCCCCTTGAAACTGAACTTCGTTATCTGTCACTAAATGTTGCGGCATCCCATATCGACATACGATGTTTCGAGCTATGAACTTTGCCATCTGCTTTGTTGTAACATTACGAAATGACTCGGCTTCCACCCATTTTGAGAAGTAGTCCACTGCCACTACTATGAAGTGATGCCCATTCGATGCATTCGGTCGAATCTCCCCGATCATATCAATTCCCCATGCTGAGAAAGGCCATGGCTCTGATAGCCCATGCAACTCTGTGTGCGGCAGATTATTCAAATTACCGTGTGCTTGGCAATCATGACAATGTTTTACCAGCTATGCACAGTCTGTCTCCATGGTCAACCAGCAGAAACCCTGTCTTACAATCTTGCGAGACAAATTCAACCCATTCATATGCGGTCCACATACCCCGGTATGTATTTCTTCCATTGCCTTCTGAGCCTCTTCTTTTCTCAAACACTTCAACTGAACGCCATTTACATGTCTCTTGTACAATTCTCCTTTCAAAATCACATACTGAGAAGCAATCTGGGATTAATTAGATGAGAGAGAAAATAATCTGGGATTAATTGCGGAGATATTTTATCTGGGATAAAATATCAATTAAAGAGAGATAATGATTAATTTGGAATTAATCGTTAAATTAATATATTCGATATATTAAACGAAATTGGATTTCGACGCGGAATAAAAATTAGATTTTAATTCGGGCGAACGAGTTAATTTAGAATTAATTCGTTAGCGACGTGATTAGTGACTTCGCTAGGCGTAATCATTTAATTGCGTCGCAACGGAAAATTCGTTAATTTGGTATTAGCGAACCCGAGCCCGGGATTATTTGAGATCGCATTTGCATTTCGAATTCGAGTGCGGCACGCAAGTCAAATCTAGCGTCAAATCGCTAGTCACTTCAAGCGTCAAATCACTTGTCACTTTAAGTGATGTGACTTGATAACTTGAATGAAAGATGTGACTTGATGAGAGTGGTTGAAAAGCTTTTGAAAGCTTGATTGACATATATTATTATTTTAATATTTGGTATATGTTTTTGATTTTGGAAATCAATTGCCAACAAACTCACAAATCTCTATTCTCTCTTCTCCATCTCTCTCACGCCATTTTCTTCTTTTCTTTTACTGGTTTGACTGTGACAAAGAAGAAAAATGGGAAGCAAGAGTCATGATTTTGTGGCAAAATCGGGAGTGCTAGCACACTACGAAGTCATGCGAATGTGATAGGGAAGTCCACCCATGAGCCGGGAATCCTTTGACAAAGCTTGGAGCTTGATGGAACCTTGCAATGGCCGAATCTTGGAGAGGCAAAGCAGTGCACTGCCGTGAGCAGTAAAGAGGGCAGTGAAGATTTTTGTTGCCTCGCGCGTCGCTCAACAGATCGATGTGAGTATTCCGTGACTTTCTCGATTGTTTTCACACATGTTCATGCTTGTTTATTGATCCTTGGGACCTTAGTAAACTCCAACAATGTCAAGACGGAAGTATCACTTCAGTCATATGGAGATGATGATCACGCAGGGATACAGAACTGGTTCTCTATTATGTTGCAACTATCGGGATAATATGACAAGGTCATGATTATCCGATTATAGAGACTAGTTGCTTGTGATCCGATATATGCTTCGTACGGGGCAGACACTATTCCAGCCCCAGGCCTTGCATGTGACATCAGATACTGGATCGCAATATGCAATACTACGTATACTACGCCTGAAAAATATTATATATTCCTTAAAGAATATTTCTGGAGAATTGGGAAGGCACAGCGCTTTGCTAGAAGCCAACCATGTCCTGCAAATTGGTAAGAATGTGGTACGGGGTACGCACGTGTTCGGATAATCCGATGGCCGGATTTACTGCCAACATATCCAGGGATCTCATGGGTCGCTTCCCGAAGATTCACCGATGACGTATGACTCGAACAGAATTAATCTGGGATTAATTATGAGAGAGAGAAAATTAATCTATGATTAATTATGGAGAGAATTTATATGGGATAAAATTCAATTAATAGAGAGATAACGATTAATTTGGAATTAATCGATTAAAATAATATATTCGATATATGAAAAGAAATTAGATTTCATAACGGAATTAAAATTGTATTTTAATTCGGGCGAACGAATTAATTTAGAATTAATTCGGGAGCGACTTTAATAGTAATTTTGCTAGGCATAATTATTTAATTAAATTTGATTTAATTAAGTCGCAACGGAAAATTAGTTAATTCAAAATTAACGAACCCGAGCCCGGAATGTGTTTGTGGGCCCACTCGGATTTTGAATTTATAGTGGGGCCCACAAGTCACATCACCTAGTCAACTTTATCAACTTTTGGTTGATAGAAGTTGGTGGGAATTTTGGTTGCTTGAAAAATACACAACATTAATTTGTGAATGACATTTACCTAATTTTTAATTTAGTAAATGGTAATTGTTTTTTGAAAATGATATACACAACACACAAAATCAAAACAACTCTCAATCTCTCATTTTCACTCAATTGCCGTGAGCACTCTCCCTCTCCCCTTAGAAATTCTTCTTCAAAATTTCTTCTTGCTAGCACATCAAAGAAGTCTACAAATGTGTTAGGGAAACAATCCCTTGAGTTTGGAATTCATTCACCAAGATTGGAACTCAACATACAATCAAAGAGAGGAGCTTGGAGCACTTCTAAAGGAGACAAATTTTTGTTATCTCCACATCCTACTTAGCCGAGCATTGTAAGTATTTTCCGCTATCTTACTTTTTTTATTCACACATCTTTTATGCTTATTAGATCCTTGGCAATGTTCTTAGAGAACCCAACAATGGTATCAGAGCGCCAATTTAAGCATGAAATGAATTAGGGTTCATAATCTTGAATTTGGGTATTTTTGCTTGGAGCATGATTTTATCAAATTGATTCTTTTAGTATGCTTAGATTATGATAACTAAGAGTTATGCATGATTAATTTTATGAAAAATTGATTAGATAATTTTTCCCCAAATTTTTTGCTTGGCCGAGACTTTGAGCCTTAATATGTCATGGTGATTTTTGATTTTTTAGACCATTGGATGTGTTTAAAATGCATGAGTATATTGATTTGTGATTTAATTGGATTGAAATCAAAATCGGATATAAAATGCCCAATATTGTCGTGACTTGTAGAGCATGGAATGAGGTTGATTTTGCTTCAATTATGTTGGACATGAATTGAAAATGATAAAGCATGATTAATTATATAAATTGGTATTTTGGAAATGTTAATTTAACTAATTAATTATGGCTATACACTTTAATTAAAAATTATGCTATTGGAATATTATAATTTAATAAATTAGGCTTAAATTTGGAATTGGGCTAAAATTATTGTATTTGGGCCTAATGGGCTTGGTTGGGCCAAGTTGGTTTAGGACATTGGATTGGATCCAAATTAGGCCTAAAACCATTCTGTTAAGTCCAAATATAATAAATGGGCCTTTTAAATTTAATTGGGCCTAATGGGCCAAAATTAATTTTGCGGCAAAGGGTGATTCCTTATTGGGCTTTGGTTCCCAAAGTCCATGCCTTATGAAATTAATTGAAAGCCCATTGGACTTTAATTAATTGACATTGGATGTTAATTGGGCCTTTGAGACCCATTAATATTAGATTTAGAATCTAAGTCATAAAGGCACATTAATAAAGTGTAATTATTTAATTTAGAATTAAATAAGAATTAGTATTGAATACAAATTAAATCGGATTTAAAATTGTAGTTCGATATAATTCAAGAATTCGCACTTTGAGTACTTATTCTTAAACGAGTTGGACTCGCGCAAATCTAATCGTTGTTTGAAAATTGGATGATCACTTAATTCAAAGATTAATTAATTGGATTAGATTGATTGAATAACATGATTTGTGTGAATACATGGATGTATTGTATGAATAATGTATATCAGATGGATATTAGATGGGTGAGGGCAATTTTGGAAATTGTTGTAATAAATTTAGAATTTATTAAATTGGACCTGCGTGTCCAGCCTTTATCTATTGACTCTTTGTAATTCTCTTCTCACCAATTCCCCTCAATATAATGAGGTTTCTTTATTATATTATGTAATTGGGTAGGAGTTAGAATAGTGCTAGCCGGGGAGAGGAAAGTGAGTGATTTGTTCTAGGAACAATTTGTGAGATATCCATCCGCATATCATTATTATTTTATTTAACGCGCCTTATTATGCTTTTAGAATGAATGTTTAAGGGTGTATGATGAGACCTAATCAAAGATAATAAATTGGTTGCCAATTTAAGTAAAAAACCATCAATCAAATATTAAGTGTTTTCCTTCCATTGAATGGTTCTTTCTCAAGATCCAAGATTGGCATTGGTTTGTTGGCCAAAGTCAAGATCAATGTCCATCGCGGATGTGTTTGAACCATGAAAGTTTTGTTCCATATTGCATGTCTTGGGCAAGTTGTGATTTGTTGGCCAAAGTCAAGGTCACTTCTTGTTCATCGACATGGATTACGAAGCTTTCCCACTGTCAATGGGTCCCGCTTAACTGGAATCATTAAGCTTTTTGAGCCAAAGCCAAGGCTTAGTTGATTCAGAGGAAAAGGTTAGGAAAATGTATTGGATATATTGGCATATATATTGTATATATGTTTCGGACTTGGAGGTCCACCTACCGGATCTAGGAGTTGGAGGAGATCCAATTGATCTTAGAGACCTACCTAGTTAAATATCATACAGCTTGTTGGCCAAAGTCAAGGTTGTGTGTTATTTAACGGGATCCTAGCCCACTAGGAAACTAGGTTTCTCGAGTACTCAAGAGGGGGTTAGAGGCTCGCCGAAAAATAGTGGGAGGCCAGTATTGAATTTGCAATTTCGTTCAAATACTTGCCAAATACGCGCTTTCAAATTATTTCGTCATTTTATGTATTTATTAGTTGGACTAATATTTTATTATTTTCTTGTAACAGTTGGATTTTCCCAAAAAATCATTAATTGAATAGTTATACTATTGCAATTAAGATTGCTGGAAAGATCGGGGTTAGAGACATTATCATGGGCGAAAATGTCTTTAATGGTACGAACTTTCCTGACTGGGATATGAACCTCAGGATTGTCCTGGGGGCTGAGAGAATGCTCTATACGATAGAGAGACATCTCGTGCCTAAGCCCGGAAATGAGCAGTCGCTTGAGCTTGAGCTTTGGAAGACTCATAGCGATGACAACTCAACTACTCAATCCGTCATGCTCGCTGCAATGACCCCTCAATTTCGTCGCCAAAACAAGGGATTGGATCCCTATACTATGATGGAAAAATTGAAGGACCTTCATCGATCTAACCTTAGATCGCAAAGGTATGAATTGCAGAAAAAGCTCTTTCGCTCTCCAATGTCAGAGGGTACATCTGTCGAGCACCATGTGTCGCAGATGATTACTGACATCAAACAGCTGGGTCAGTTAGGCATAAACTTTAAGGCTGAGACTTCTATAGATTTGATCTTGCAGTCTCTTCCTGACAGCTGGAGCGGGTTCATCATAAACTACAATATGATGAACCAAGACCATACCCTTGGAGAGTTGATGGTAATGCTACGTGAAGCAGAAAAATAGCTATTGAAGGGCAAAAAGTGTGAGGCGCACTTCGCTTCAACATCTCAGTCTGCCAAGGCTTGGCCAAAGGCTACTGGAGGTGTAAAGAAGAAGAATAAGAAGGGCAATGGCAAATCATCAAAGTATTCTGGGAAGGCTAAGGACAAATCCCAAGATTTCTGCCTACAGTGTGGCAAAAGAGGTCACTGGAAGCGTGACTGCCGTGAGTATAAGGCGTACATGAAGGAAATCAAAGAGGTCAAGGCACCGGCTTCAGGTATGTTTATTATAGAAATAAACATGTCTACTTCTAGTTTTAAAAATTTGATTTTTGATTCTGGTTGTGGTACTCATATATGTACTGATGTGCAGGATCTGTAGATTAGCAGGAGACTGGCCTCATGAGAGATTGACCTCCGAGTTGGAAATGGGACTAGAGTCGTCGTTTTGGCCGTTGGGACTTATATTTTGGAATTGCCCTCGGGGCATGTACTAAACTTATCATATCGTTATTATGTACCTAGTTTGACTAGGAATATTATATCTGTATCTTTATTAGCCCAATGTGGGTATACTTTTGTATTTAGAAACACTGGGTGTTTTATGTATAAAAATGATATTGAGATATGCAGTGTTGATGTGTATAATGGTCTTTATATTTTGAATATAAATCAATCTCAAACATATAATGTAACAAACAAAAGGCTTAAATTAAGTAACAAAGATGAAACTTATATGTGGCATTGTCGTCTGGGATACATTAACAAGACTCGCATATCCACCCTTTCGAAGAGTGGGTACTTGGACGGATTTGATCCAAATTCATATGACGTCTGCGAATCTTGTTTATTAGGCAAAATGCCTAAAACATCTTTTAGCGGTAAAGGTGCACGTGCCACCGAACTATTAGCCCTGATTCATAGTGACGTATGCGGGCCCATGTCTAGCCAGGCTAGAGGTGGATATGAATACTTCATAACCTTTTATGGATGATGCATCGTGTTATAGTTATGTGTATCTTATGAGACACAAGTCGGAAACCTTTGAGAAATTCAAAGAGTTTCGACACGAAGTAGAAAAACAGACCGGTAAAAGTATTAAGACATTACGGTCGGACCGTGTTGGAGAATACTTGAGCAATGAGTTTCTTGATTACTTGAAAGAGTATGGTATTCTTTCACAGTGGACTCCTCCCGAAACACCGCAATTAAACGGTGTGTCCGAACGGAGAAACCGAACTTTGTTGGACATGGTAAGGTCAATGATGAGTCGCACTGAGCTACCTATTTCCTTCTGGGGATATGCATTGAACAGTGCTATACTTATTTTGAATAAGGTTTCGTCAAAGTCTTTTCAACAGACTCCGTATGAAATATGGACAGGAAAGAAACCGGGTTTCTCATTCCTGAAGATTTAGGGTTGTTGGGCATACGTTAAATGTTTGGATGGTACCAAACTTGAACCCAAATCGGATAAGTGCCTATTTGTAGGTTATCCTAGGTAAACCAAAGGATATTACTTCTACAACCCACAAGAGAACAAAGTATTTGTTGCTCTACATGCGGTTTTCCTTGAGAATGAATTCCTAAATGCAGTGGTAAGTGGGAGGAAAGTAGAACTCGATGAAAATCGGAGTGATACTATTCCTGGCATTGATTCCTTAACGGAACATGAACAGTTCATCGGGGATGAGACTGTACCACAATCTTCGAATACACAAGAACCGCGTAGGTCGGAGAGAGTCAGAAAATAACCTGAGAGGTGTGGGTTTCTGATCTCACCTCATGTGGATATTGATCTTATTGAGGAAGATGAACCAGCTACGTATGAGGAAGCGATACAAGGTATCGACTCCGGTTTATGGAAAGATGCAGTGAAATCCGAAATGGATTCCATGTACACCAGGCAAGTTTGGACACTGGTTGATGCACAAGAAGGCGTAAAGCCTATTGGTTGCAAATGGGTCTTCAAGAAGAAGACCGACATGGATGGTAACATACAAACGTACAAAGCTAGGCTTGTAGCGAAAGGGTATCGTCAACGACATGGTGTCGATTACGACGAAACTTTTTCACCAGTTACCATGATTAAATCCATTCGGATAATGCTTGCTATTGCTGCATATTTCGATTATGAAATATGGAAGATGGACGTTGTAGGACACAGAAATCGGTGACGCTGTTCTAGGCTCGCGGCCTAGTTAGGAGTATGAAATAACATGGAGTCGCCACCCGATGTGAACCGGGACAAAGATTTAAGGCCGCACTCACCCCTCGCAAGGGAAGACCTCAAACCGTTGGGTTTGGAATGGTCCCTTACTTATGTCACTTGTGATGATATGATTTGTGCAATAAACTAACCGAATCTATTCAACATTCATGCTCAATGGTAATCTACGCCTAAGTCTGCATGCATAATAATAACAATGAGAACCTATATCTAAGTTCGCATACTTCAAAGTAAGTTGTCATAACGGAAAACACGCATTAACATACAATCATCACACAAGCATGCTCAATTATCTAATGCGGAAAATAAATAAGAATCTAAGCACAAATATAAAATTAAATCCCTAATGTGAAAACAACCTAATCATGCATAAAGAAATAACTTTCTATCGACTAAATCATGCTTAAGATAAATAACATGCTAACAACATAATCATACTTTAATAACAAATAAATAACCTACGAACTACAACATGCTCTAATACAAGTTTGGATGAGACGAAATACGTGTCTCTTAAGTGGTACGTGGCGTTGTATCCCGAGTACAAACCGCACTACCGTCTATTCGGATTTGACTACGGAATTTACGTCCGGGTTTCCATCCTATATACCACAAAAGGGAACACATATTCCGCTCATCCAACAATCACATCATGCCTCAAATGACTCTCATGCTATAATATTTCTGAAATAAACAAAAGATAAAAAGGTAAAAAGGTGCCCTCAGGTCTAATATCTTTTGTCGTCTCTTGAAAGCGCGTTACACGGCCGTCGGAAGGGAGAATGATCCGCAACTCTTTTGGTTCACCAACTCAATGTCTTTCCTCGCTGTTTTGCTGTTCGGACTACTATTTTTACTCTGTTTCGCTGCTGTTTTTCAGGTCACTGTTTTGGTTGTTTAGATGACTGTTTTGGGCATTTTTGGAGGGGTATTGGTTGCTGTTTTTGATGATTTTCTAGGGGTTTTTGTGTAGTTTTTTAGGGCAGTTTTAGGGTGATTTCTGTACTGTTTCGGGGGTCTAAGTTGCGGCAAAACTGGACAGAATGGGGCTGTGATGTGCGGCAGTTTATGAAGCAGTGCAGTGGGCGTTTGGGACTGTGTTTTGGGGTGTTATGGGCAGTATGCGTGGCTAAGGCTGTGAGGCGTTGATGAGCTGAAGCGATGGGGTGTGTTTGATTGTGAACGTGGCGTTTGTGAAGGTTGTGGTGTGGACGTGGGGGGGCGTTGATTTGGCAGTTTTTGAGTGATGGGCAAGGGTTGCTCGGCTCAGGGCATGTGGCGTTAGGCAAGGGGGCAAGTGGGCAAGGTGGCAGGCTTATGCGTGACTTTGTAGCATGAATTAGCAAGGCAGAACGTGGGCTGGTGCAGGGCAATGTGGCATGGGGCACCTGGCAATGTGAAATGTGGCTTGATGGGAGCAAGCGTGAGGGCTATGAGCTGGGCGCAAAGGGGCAGGTTTTGTGTTGAAGGTTGATTAGGCGTGAAGTGCAGTGATGGGCGTGAGGCTATGTTGAGGGCGTGAATTGGTGAAGGTGATGAAGGCGTGAATTGGCTTTGGCAGTGGCAGTGAGCGTGAAGGCGTGGAGAAGCAAGGTTGCATGAAGCTTATGAAGGTGTCGTGTGAGTTGATTGTGTTGAAGGGGCTTACGTGTATTGAGGGTTGTGTTTAGGGTTTATATTTTTGGTGTTTTCGTGAGAGTCAGCCAGGGTGAATGTGTTGGTGACGGGTTCTTTTTATAGGCAAAGGGGTGAGGACTTTCCTTATTTGAGAAGGAGAATGATTGTGTATTGATGGGGAATATCTTTAATTAAAATGTGAGAAGGGAAATCTTTTAATTAATGGAAGTGATTTGATTTGTTCTTTTTAATTTAGGAAAATGATTAAATTTAATTTGTGAATGTGATTTAATTTAATTTAATTGGATTTATTTAGTTTAGGAATGTTATTTATGGAATTTAATTTGAATCTTTTAATTTGGGAAAGGAATTTAATTTGTGACATGCATTTTAAATGTTTTAATTATTTTAGTTTGGGCTTGGTGTGTTTTAAAAACAGAGGTCCAACAAGCGAACCCGAAGCGAAACAAGCGAGTTAAATCTGACAAAATGCTAATTTCCAACTTTACCCTTCCAACGTCCGTTTCCCGCGGCTTTCACAACTAAAGAGGTAGTGTCTCCATACGAGACTCATCATCGGGCTGATATGCAAAAATGAAATGCCTACAGACATCAAAACCGCTTTCCTTAATGGAAACCTTTTGCAGGATATTTATATGCAACAACCTGATGGTTTTGTCGTACCAAAACATGCAGACAAGGTTTGCAAGTTAAATCGATCCATTTATGGATTGAATCAAGCATCGCGTTCTTGGAACCAACATTTTGATGAGATCATCAAAGAATATGATTTCGTTCAAAACGAGGATGATCCTTGTGTATAGAAGAAGATTAGTGGGAGCGCACTGACATTCATTGTCATTTACGTTGATGATGTATTGCTTATTGGCAATGACATTCCCATGCTACAATCGGTGAAAGATTGGCTTTCATTAAAATTCTCCATGAAAGATATGAGAGAAGCAGGCTTTATTCTGGGAATAAAGATCTACCGGGATAGATCTAGAAAACTGCTTGGTCTCTCCTAGAGCACGTACATTGACAAAGTGTTGAAGAGATTCAACATGGAATAGTCTAAGAGGGGACTATTTCCAGTGTCACTCTATCTAAGGACATGTGTCCTAAAACTCAAGATGAGAGAGACAACATGAGTTAGATCACGTTCGCTTCTGTAGTCGGATCCATCATGTATGCCATAATATGTACGCGACCTGATGTCTCCTATGCTTTGAGCATGTGTAGTCGTTATCAGGCCGATCCAGGTGATGGTCACTGGATGGCGGTTAAGAACATCCTTAAGTATCTTAGACGAACTAGGATGCTTTCTTAATCTATGGAGATGGAGAACTTGAGGTAACTGGTTTTACCGACGTAAGTTTCCAAACCGATAAAGACGACTGTAAGTCGCAATCTGGGTACATATTTTGTTTGAACAACGGAGCAGTAAGTTGGAAATCTTCCAAGCAAGAGACTGTTGCTGATTCAACAACAGAAGCAGAATATATTGCTGCAGCTGAAGCAGTAAAAGTGGTAGTTTGGATCCGTAAATTCCTAATTGGATTATGAGTAGTTCCGTTAGCAGTTGAGTCTGTTCCATTATATTGTGAAAATACGAGGCTTTAGCGTAGGCTAAGGAACTGCGGTCTCATCAACGATCTAAGCATGTTCTTCGACGTTTCCATCTGATTCGTGAGATCATACATCGTGGAGATGTGAAGATCGAGAAGGTCACATCAGATGACAATATTGCAGATCCGCTGACGAAAGTTATTCCTCAGCAAAAGTTTGAGCGACATGTACATAGTTCAGGTGTTAGATACTTCAGTGACTGACTATAGGCCAAGTGGGAGATTATTGGACAATTATGACCTATAGCGTCTCTATTTGTAAAAGACATTGTGGTTTTTGTACAAATTAACTACGTGACAATGGAAATTGCTATTTTATCATTTTGTAATTAGATTACTTGAATATATAAATGATAAAAGTCCTTATGATTAGTTCCGGATTATAAGATATGAGACAGTATCAATCCATTAAGGTTTAATCATTAAATATCCCTAGTCGTAGTATTATTAAGACTGGACATCGATAATGCAGAATAGACTAGTATTGCACTTGTGCGCGTTTTGGGAGCATAACGGCATAGTTCTCATATATTTAAGTATTGGATACTTATGCAAGTGTGATAGAGGTTGTGTTTACCGATGGTACCTGGATAGACCCATCAGAATCCCATTGGCAGTATGACTATGTGTCTATGGGAATCTGAATCAAGGTAGGTGTATTTGTTCTTAACCACATACTTGCATCGCTAATACTTGCGACAATCAATACGCTTTGGTTTTGGTTGTCCGGGGCTTTAACAGGTTCTGTGTACGCCTCTTCTGGGTTTATTGAGAATCGTAGTGTATTGGGTGTGATGTCAAGATGGAAGTATCACTTCACTCATATGGAGATGATGATCACGCATGGATACAGAACTGGTTCTCTATTATGTTGCAACTATCGGGATAATATGACAAGGTCATGATTATCCGATTATAGAGACTAGTTGCTTGTGATCCGATATATGCTTCGTACGGGGCAGACACTATTCTAGCCCTAGGCCTTGCATGTGACATCAGATACTGGATCGCAATACGCAATACTACGTAGACTACGTCTGACAAAGATTATATATTCCTTAAAGAATATTTCTGGAGAATTGGTAAGGCACGGCGCTTTGCTAGAAGCCAACCATGTCTTGTAAATCGGTAAGAACGTGGTACGGGGTACGCACGTGTTTGGATAATCCGACGACCGAATTTACTGCCAACATATCTAGAGATCTCATGGGTCACTTCCCGAAGATTCACCAATGACGTATGACTCGAATAGAATTAATCTGGGATTAATTATGAGAGAGAGAAAATTAATCTATGATTAATTTAGGCGAGAATTTATCTGGGATAAAATTCAATTAATAGAGAGAAAACGATTAATTTGGAATTAATCAATTAAAATAATATATTCGGTATATTAAATAAAATTAGATTTCATAAGAGAATTAAAATTGGATTTTAATTCGGGTGAACGAATTAATTTAGAATTAATTCTGGAGCGACTTTAATAGTAATTTTCCTAGGCATAATTATTTAATTAAATTTGATTTAATTAAGTCGCAACAAAAAATTAGTTAATTTAGAATTAACGAACCCGAGCCCGGAATGTGTTTGCGGGCCCACTCGGATTTTGAATTTATAGTGGGGCCCACAAGTCACATCACCTAGTCAACTTTATCAACTTTTGGTTGATAGAAGTTGGTGGGAATTTTGGTTGCTTGAAAAATACACAACCTTGATTTGTGAATGACATTTACCTAGTTTTGAATTTGGTAAATGGTAATTGTTTTTTGAAAATGATATACACAACACACAAAATCAAAAAAACTCTAACTCTCTCATTTTCACTCAATTGTCGTGAGCACTCTCCCTCTCCCCTTATAAATTTTTCTTCAAAATTTCTTCTTGCTTGGACATCAAAGGAGTCTACAAAGGTGTTAGGGAAACAATCCCTTGAGTTTGGAATTCATTCACCAAGATTAGAGCTCAACATACAATCAAAGAGAGGAGCTTGGATCACTTATAAAGGAGACAAATTTTTTTATCTCCACATCCTACTTATCCGAGCATTGTAAGTATTTTCCGCAATCTTATTGTTTATTCACACATCTTTTATGCTTATTAGATCCTTGGCAATGTTCTTAGAGAACCCAACAGCTAGGCCTAGGGCTGGCTCTGTGTCTGCCCTGTACGAAGCATATATCGGATCCCGATTAACTAATCTCAGTAATCGGATAATCACGACCTAGTCATATTATCCTGATAGTTGCAGCATTTAAGAGTACCAGTATCGTATCCTATGTGACCATCATCTCCATATGATTGAAGTGATACTCCCATCTTGACATCACACCCAATACACTACGATTCTCAATAAACCCAGCAGAGGCGTACACAGAACCTGTTAAAGCTTCGAACGACCAAAACCAAAGTAAACTGATTGTCGCAAGTATTAGTGATGTAAGTCTCAGGTTAAAGATCACATACACCTACCCTGATTCAGATTCCCATAGACACATAGTCATAATACCAATGGGACTCCGAGGGGTCTATCCAGAGCGAAGTTGTTCCCGGTCCAACGGCTAACAGACCCTCTTATCACACTTGCATAAGTATCAAATACTTAAATATATGAGAACTATGTTGTTAAGCTTCCATAACGCGCACAAATGTAATACTAGTCTATTCCGCATTATCGATGTTCAGTCTCGATAATACTATGACTAGGGATATTAAATGATTAAACCATTCGTGGATTAATATTGTCTCATATCTTATTAATCTGATTTAACCATATAGACTTTTATCATTAATAATCCAAGTAATCCAATTACATAATGATAAAATAGCAATTTCCTTTTGTCACATAGTTAATTTGTACAAAAACACAATGTCTTTTACAAATAGTGATGCTATGGGTCATAATTGTCCAACACTTACATATAATAATTATGTCTCCCTCGTTTGTCTCTTAGTTCTCAAATAATATTACTAATTCACTATGCAACAACTAATAGTCAGAGTCTGCATCCTGAAGCACGGTAAATAATAAAATTTATGAAATAAAAAAACTTATAAAAAATAATTCAAAATAAAATAACAAATAACAATAGACCCGAAATCCAAAAAATTAGCTAAGTTTTGTGTACGGCTACTATTTAGGTTTCTTATTTAATAGGAGATTATATTTTTATATTGTAATAGATTTTTTATTTTAATTTAATAATTTAATAATAAAACATTAATTGTGGAGATTAGGTGCCATGTTTATTTTTTTAATAAAATATTATAATATATCTTACCGGCGTGATCACACACGTATAACGCAAGCGCACGTATCGTTCAAGTAGTATAAAAGTATCGATCACACGAGGACTTAATACCTAAGCTATTAATTTATGAAGGCAAATTATTACAAGTATCAAATGAATTGGTTGTTTGATTGGATGGTGACTTTAAACTTAAAACAAGTAGATAAAATTGCACGAAAGTAAATTGATGAAAATTCAATATTACGAAACCATCCAGGGTTGTGAATCCTTCCAATATCTTTAAAAGATGAAGTGGTTATCTTACGTTTGTGCAATATATTGGTTTATTAACCTGGAACACAAAAATATGTAAAAGCCTTTTTCGATGGTCAGATACAAATATCCAGTATAATCCAATTAATCATATTCCTATGTCAACCAAGTTACCTGAATTCATTAAGATTAAGTTCCAATTATGGCTACCCCCACCCGACAGGTATATTCCTATCCTGTAAGGAAATCTATTAAAGGGTTATCTATCCTCAAGGAAGATCGTGGGTTGTTGAGTCTAAAGTTTAAACCTAAAATTTCTTTTCCAAGTTTATTTTAAGTTTACCAGATCAATCTTATCAATGGCCAGTTAACAAGAAGCATTAAGACTAAGACTCAATAAATAAACCTTTATATTACCCAAACCGTAAAATAACCCCTTATAAACCAGTGATATTGGAAATCATCACAACCCCAGATAACGGGCTTAGTTACAACACATATTTAAGGCTAGTAAAAGCTAAAATAAAATTAAAGACATAAAGTAAAAGCTGGAAATTAAAAACGTAAATAAAACAATAAAGAAAATGCTGGGGGTTAGAGGATCCACTTTTAATATTTCAAAATTAGAAATATCCATTATTCTCAATGTTTACCAATTAATTAATTATATTTAACCATACCATAAAGGCGGTAATTCCATTTGTCTCAATTAAATCCAACCGACCATATAGGCGGTAACAAAGTTATTACCTAAACCGACCATATAGGCGGAAACTACGTTTGAAATGTAAAACCGACCATATAGGCGGTAAATAAGGTTGTCACCTAAACTGACCATATAGGCGGTAACTAATTAATCCATATTTTAATTAAAATAAGGGAGATTAATCTAATTTATTATATTAAAAGTCTCACATTTTCACCCAAGCAGAATGAGATTACATGCTCATGCTGTAAATAAAAACACACAAAATGTTATTAATTAAATAAAAAGAAAATACAAGAAAACTTAAATAAATACACAAGACACTTTCCTTTAGGTTTTCATGGAGAAATTCCTCCAAAGAAAGCATGAAAAATTTTACAAAGTTTAGTTTGGTATTTATAGGCAAATCTAAAGGCTTACACCAATTTCTCCACCAATTGCTCCACCAAACATGGCATCAAACATGGCACTAAATCCTCCACCAAACATGCAAACATGTTTGGTGGAAGTTTGACAATTTTTATTTTTTTATTTTGGAAATGACTTAAATAATTACACATAACATACTTACGAATATTTTATCAATTTCGGTCATGGAACCTTCAGAATTAGAAATTATTATAAACTTCAAAGTTGTAGATCTTTGAGGCTTCTTTAATCTAGAACTTGAATCACCTCAATCCGATATCGGAGTAAAACGTTATGGCTATAATACGACAATTACGCAAAGTTGGAATTTCCAAATTGTACTTCGTTAGAACGCCATTTCAAGTTTCCAATCTCCAAAATCAAAATATCAAGTCCAGTTTTTACCCTTATTTGTTCCACATTTCGTCCTAAATGATTCCATTGGGTTCCAATTTTATTTTATCTGTAAAATAAACTAAAACACATCAAAATATTCATAAAACTCGAGAAACTATACAAAACAATAAGTAAAAGGGACGGTAAATATTGATATATTTTCCGCTCATCACACCCCCAATCCTAACATTTTGCTAGTCCTCGAGCAAAACAATAAAATAAAATACAGTAAATAATTAAAATTAAACTAAGCCACTTTTGTAGGTATCACGGTTGCATTTAGCATATGCAATAAGCCTTTAAACCCCTAGGTGTCCTAGTGGACGAGTTGTAGTCTAGTGAGGGCTTACAGTGATGATACCCACAAACGTCAATCTAAAATTAATGCACACAAAAGCAAAAAGACAAGAGAAAAGAGAATAAACAAGTTAGTGACTAAACAAATGAAACTTTTTATCCAAGTTAGTAGTTGTTTTCTTTCTTTCTAAATTATCAAATAAGTAAATTCTCCGATTATTTTTACCATTCTTCATATACACAACCAACAAGGTATTAATCAAATCATTGTGCCCACAATATTTATAAGTGTATTTGAAAAGAGAGTAATATTTTTATCCTAGAGTTATATCAGAACTCACACCTTTTTTAGCAATTGATTTATTTTTTTTTTTTTTTGCATAAAATAAAGAAAGCAACATCTTCAATCCATGTAACGAGCTTTGGGCCAGTGACTCCAAAATCAGTTGGCTTTAGGGCACTGGGTGTTAAGACACCCCTACGGACTTAATGACTCGGATCTCAGATGTTTTTTTTATTTTTATAACATCTTTGATCCATGTAGCGAGCTTTGGGCCAGTGACTCCCAAGCCAGTTGGCTTTAGGGCACTAGGTGTTAAAACACCCTTACGGACTTAATGACTCGGATCTCAGACGTTTTTTTTTTAACACACTTTTTTTTTCTTTTTTTTATTACATTTCTTTTTAGATGCTTCCTCCAATTAAACTAGAGCACTGAATATTACAAACTTTTCAAATACATCTCATGGTTGTATGTTACCATGCATGTTGATAATACTTGTCAACTGAACATATGAAGATCTAATTTAGTCAGTATTATGGAGAATTCACAAATTAAATAATTCAAAAGGAAATAAATAAAAATTAACTTGTTACGAAATAGGTTGAGATACGTCTCAGGAGTGGAAATTCCTTACACAGCTATCTCACACCAATTTCACCTGATTAATCAAATTAAAAACACAAAAACAAAATATTTTTTAAAAATAACACAATAAAAATAAGATACTAGTAAATTATTCCCCTCCTTCAAACCTAAATGAGATATTATCTCTAATGACTTAAAAAGTAGAAGATGAGTTTAGAAGATAGTACCTGGTTAGCTGAAATTCTACATCTAAAAATATCAATTAAAGGTTAAGATCCAGATTTACCCGACGTTTTTTACCACGATCATTATCAGACCAGTTTATCTTAGAAATGATAGGGTCAATTTGTGGTTCAAAGGCTAAGATTTGGTCAATTAAATCTGGGGCAGTTCTGGCAGTAAAGAGGTGTTCTTTTACAGGTTTTGACACGAACCCATTTCTTCGGGCATCATCAAGAAATACACTAAGAAAATCATAAAATCCATCAGCGTTGAACAGTCCAATCGGTTTCTGGTGTATGTTCAAGTTCGCCCAAGATAACACTGTAAAAATTTCCTCCATCGTGCCCACGCCACCTGGCAAAGCAATAAAAGCATCAGCACGGTTAATCATTTCTACCAGTCGTTCAGACATACCTGGCACGATCAGCTCTTCTCTGTTTGATGGTCCAATAAGATTCGCCTCCGCCAAAGGTTTTGGGATGATTCCCAAGACTTGACTGCCTCTTTCCTGTACAGCCCTTGAAACGATCCCCATTAGTCCAAGATTACCACCGCCATATACTAGGTGTATATTCCTTTCAGCTATGACTCGACCCAATTCATGTGCTGCCTCAACGAACTCTGGTTTAGAACCAACACTAGTACCGCAGAACACACAGATGTTTACAACTCGTCTTCTTGAAGTGGCTTTCATTTATACTCTGGATGTCTTCAAGAGTGCAATGATGAGTTGAATTTATAACACCTGAAAAAAGGTGAGTAATAATAGCACTAGTACCTACCAAATGACAATTATTAGTGAAACAGTAAAATATATCGTGAAAGTCAAAAAGTCTGGATCATGTCGGGGAAAATAAAAGAAAATAACAAAACAAAAAACAATTATTAGTTAAAGATGAAGAAAATAATATTTACAGAAAGTAACAGCTTGAATGACATTTATGCGTTAGGGACAAGCTTCCGATCCAATTTTCTTATAAATTGGCAAACAATGTCTTTTAAAGTCAGATTCCCGAGACTATATTGTTGTCTTTCTTATCGGAATTGTGTATATAACATATGAATTTCATGATGCACATATCCACTGGAATGCGTCTCAAGAGTCTTAGATATGTCATCAAAAGACTCCTTACTCAAGCCATCCCTAATGAATTTAATCTTATCTTCACGGTTATCAGATACCATTCCTAAAGAACAACAACGAGTATTACATGTCATGCGAGCACATTTATAACAAACACCCATTATTTTAGCTCTTCTCTTTTTAGCATAAGTGCTTCTTCCTAAACCAGACAGATGTGAAATAAAAGAGTTAGAAGACTCACCTGCCAATCGAACCCGTACTTCAATAATCCAACGAATGTCATTAGGAATACCTTTGATCATCATTAGTCTCATCCGTTCCAAGCGAGCTTTGTAAGCTTTCATCAGAGAGTTTTGAGCGAGAGAAGAAAATTGCTTGTGAAGATTTGCGAGAACGTCTTCCATCCTAAAATGTGACTTTACTTACACAAATCACACAAAAATAAAACACACCAAATTTGAATTTATACACAAATTGCATGGGTTGCCTCCTAGCTAGCGCTAAGTTTAACGTCGTCAGCTAGACATGACTATCTGAACGTTAGGATGGATCTGAAAATGTGACACTTTCTTTTTGTCGCTCAATTGATTCTCCCCAGTAGTGCTTGACACGCTGGCTGTTAACTTTGAATGTGTTGTTGGACTTAGGGTTGTATATCTCAACAACTCCGTATGGTAAAACCTGAGTAATCACAAATAGACCTGACCATTTTGATTTCAGCTTTCCAGGGAAAAGTTTCAACCGTGAATCGTATAACAACATCTGCTGCCCTGGCTCCAGTTGTCTGCGCACTATTTTTTTATCATGTCATTTCTTCGTCTTTTCTTTGTATATTCTGGCATTCTCATAAGCTTGTAGGCGAAATTCCTCCAATTCGTTGAGTTGGTGGAGCCGTTTTTATCCTGCAGCTTGTGGATCAAGATTCAACTTCTTCAGTGCCCAGTACGCCTTGTGTTCAAGCTCAACTGGCAGATGGCATGCTTTCCCAAACACCATTCGATATGGGGACATACCAATGGGTGACTTGTAAGTTGTCTGGTAGGCCCATAGTGCATCATCCAGTTTTTCAGACCAGTCCTTCCTCGTTGATCCAACGGTTCTTTCCAAAATTCTTTTGATCTCCCTGTTTGAAATGTCAACCTGTCCATTTGACTGTGGATGGTAAGCAGTTGCAACTTTATGAGTAACTCCGTATTTGGATAGGAGTGCATCGAAGTATCTATTGCAGAAATGTGTGCCATCATCGCTGATAATCACCCGAGGTGTTCCAAAGTGAGTGAAAATATTCTTTTTAAGGAATTTTATCACCACTTTAGAATCATTTGATGGCAGTGCTATTGCTTCAACCCATTTGGAGACGTAGTCTACTGCAACTAGTATGTACAGGTTTCCGAATGATGGAACAAAGGGTCCCATAAAATCAATCCCCCCACAGATCGAATATCTCCACTTCCAGAATATTTTGCAAAGGTCCTTCATTTCTCCTCGAAATATTCCTCGTTCTTTGGCACCTATCACATTGAAGAGCAAATAAGTAAGCATTTTTAAACAGAGTGGGCCAGAACAAACTTGATTGTAGACTTTGGCTGCAGTTTTATTTCCGCTGAAGTGTCCGTCGTATGGTGATGAATGACAATGTTGCATGACACTATTGACCTCCTCCTATGGAACACAACGTCTCAGTAATTGATCAGCACAGTGTTTAAACAGGTACGGCTCATCCCAGACATAATGCTTGACATCTTTGAAGAATTTATTCTGTTGCTGAGTTGTCCATTCCAACGGCCATTTTCCCAATACTATGTAGTTGACATAGTCAGCATACCAAGGGACATCATGTTGTTTCATGGCAAATAACTGTTCATCTGGAAAAGTTTCTTTGATTTTAAGTTCATTGCTAGCTGTTTCTCCATTCTCAAACCTCGATAAGTGATTTGCCACTTGGTTTTCTGTCAATTTCCCGTCTCTGATCTCCACATCGAATTCTTGCATTAGAAGTATCCAATGGATCAATCTGGTTTGGCATCTTTCTTCGCGATCAGGTATTTGATTGCTGAAAGATCTGTGTAGACCACCACTTTGGGACCCAACAGATAGAAGCGGAATTTATCAAAAGCAAACACAACTGCAAGCAACTCATTTTTAGTGATTGTGTAGTTGAGTTGTGCTTCATTCAGAGTTTTGTTGGAGTAGTAAATGGTATGGAAAATCTTTGCTT
This sequence comes from Zanthoxylum bungeanum, assembly GCA_019454045.1. Taxonomy (NCBI): domain Eukaryota; kingdom Viridiplantae; phylum Streptophyta; class Magnoliopsida; order Sapindales; family Rutaceae; genus Zanthoxylum; species Zanthoxylum bungeanum. The sequence goes on along the minus strand of SKCR01037996.1, from coordinate 87,132 downwards.
TACGTTGTCCCAAAACTGCACCTACAGCAAAATCACTAGCATCGCATATTACCTCAAATGGAAGGGTCTAATCTGGTGCTACTATGATGGGGACAGAGACCAGCTTCTGTTTCAAGATCTCAAAAGCTTCGTGGCATTCTTTGGTGAAGTTAAAAGGCATATCTTTCTCCAGAAGATTGCACAGAGGTTTAGCAATCTTTGAAAAGTCTTTGATAAATCTCCTGTAAAAGCTTGCATGTCCGAGAAAACTCAGAATCTCTTTGACATATGTTGGTGGAGGTAGTTTTTCAATTATCTCGATCTTTGCTTTGTCTACCTCGATTCCCTTTTGTGAGATCTGATGTCCTAGGACAATACCTTCATGAACCATGAAGTGGCATTTCTCCCAGTTGAGTACCAGGTTGGTATCTTCGCATCTTTGTAACACTTGTTCCAGATTTTACATCCATGAAAACCTTCATACTTTGTTCCAGCATGTCTGAAAAGATGGCCATCATGCAACGTTGAAATGTGGCAGGAGCATTACATAGTCCAAATGAGATCATGCGGAAAGCAAAAGTATCATACGGACATGTAAAATTACTTTTCTCCTGATCTTCTGGGGCGGTGGAAATCTGATTGTACCCCGAGTATCCGTCCAGAAAATATTAGAATTCATGTCCCGCCAGTTTGTCTAGCATCTGGTCAATTAATGGTAGCGGAAAATGATATTTCCTCGTTGCTTTGTTCAGCTTCCGGTAGTCCATGCATACTCTTCATCTAGTCACCGTTCTTGTTGGAATCAGCTCGTTTTTTTCATTTGTGACTACATTAATTCCTCATTTCTTTGGCACACACTGCATAGGACTCACCCAAGTGCTGTCAGAGATGGGGTAGATGATGCCAGCATCCAACCATTTGATAATTTCTTTCTTCACGACCTCTTTCATGATTGGATTTAGTCTTCATTGATGCTCCACTGTAGGTTTGTACTCATCGTTCATCAGAATTTTGTGCATGTAAAATGATGGACTAATGCCTCGAATGTATGCTATAGTCCAGCCAATGGCTTTCTTGTGTTCTCGTAACACTCTCAGCTACTTTTCTTCCTGCTCTAATATTAGCGAAGAAGAAATAATCACAGGTAATTAAGAAGAGTTTCCTAAGAATGCATACCTGAGATGGCTCGGGAGTAACTTTAGCTCGAGCTGTGTTGGTTCTTCAATCGAAGGCTTTATTCACTCATTTTTCGGTAGTTCCAGACTTTCCACTTGTGGTGTCGATTTGAAGTGAAATGGCTTGTCAAGATAGTTGATACATTCTAAAATTTCAGCATCTAGCTCGCTGTCAGTCATGTTGGTGATGCAAGCTTCAAGTTTATCTATGGGAGGTGGCATTGCATCATTATCCTGGATGATACTATCAACAACGTCAATTCTGAAACATTCCTCCTCTTTTTCATCACTCGGGAATTTCATGGCTTTGAAAACATTGAAGGTAACTTCTTGGTCCTGCACTTTCATGGTTAGTTCTTTTTTTTGTACATCAATAATAGTTCGACCTGTAGCCAAGAATGGTCTCCTCATGATAATATGTACATCTTTGTCTTCTTCCATTTCAAGGATAATGAAATCTGTTGGGAGAATGAGTTTGTCGACTTTGACCAGCACATCTTCAACTACTCCTCTCAGAAATGCGAGTGTTCTATCAGAGAGACTGAGGTGGGCATTTCTTCTTCAATTTACAGTTTCCTGTAAATAGAAAAAGACATCAAATTAACACTTGCAGCTAAATCACACAAAGCTTTACCGATGTAATGTTCTCCAATGGTGAATGGGACATTGAAACTGCCAGGATCTTTCAACTTCGGGGGAAGTTTCCTCTGAATAATGGCACTGCATTCTTTCGTCAATGCTACTGTCTCGTAATCTCCCAATCTCCGCTTTCTTGAAAGAATGTCTTTCATGAATTTGACATAGTTGGGCATTTCTTCTAACGCTTCTGCAAATGGAATGTTGATATGCAGTTTTTTGAAGACCTCCAAGAATCAAGCAAACTGTTTGTCCATTTTGTTTTTCTGGAGACGCTGTGAAAAATATGGAGGTAAAGTGATTCTTTCTTGATCTTTTTCCTTTGCTTCTTTTTCCTCCATATGTGGCTCTGTTTGTTTTGGAACTTCTTCAATGGATGTCTTGATTCCAACATCTTTGTTGATTTCAGTACAACTTTTCAAGGTTATGGCTTGACATTGCTCCTTCCCTCGGTTCCTTGGATTTGGTTATGTGTTGCTAGGAAGATTTCCTTGCGGTCTGTAACTCTGAGCATTGACCAGTTGTCCAATTTGATTTTCCAGTGCTTTTATAGATGGTGATTGGCTCTGAAACATAGCATCATATTTTTTTAACTGAGCTAGCACTTCCGCAATTCCTAGTTCATTTTTCTGCTCATGGCCTTTGTTCTGTTGTTGGAATACATGTGGTGGATAATTCTTTTGCCCCGAATTGTTGCTCCATGCGAAATTGGGATGATTCATCCACCCTGGGTTATAGGTGTTGGAATATGGATTGTTCTCCTGTCTGTTGAAATTATTGACATAATTCATCGTCTCTTCATGTTGGTTTGGCTCTGGTACTCCTCCATATGGTGAACTTGTAGATCCAATATTACCTTACATGCTAAGAGTTTCCATGAATTTGCATATCTGATCCAGCTTGGCATTCACTGTTGTGTTGGCTCCAACTTCATAAATTCCTGTGATTCTTTGAATCATGCTCCTTTATGTTGGCCACAAAGAATTATTGTTAGTCATTTCTTCAATTAGGTCTCAGGCCTGATCTTCTCCTTTTGCCATTAAAGCTCCTCCAGCAGCAGCATCAATTGTAGTTCTCATAAGTCCAGAAAATCCATTGTAGAAAGTTTGGACTTGTAGCCCCTTTGCAATCTCATGGTGATGACATTTTTTGAGCAAATCCTTGTACCTTTCCCAAGCTTCATAAAGAGATTCTGAATCTTGTTGCACAAATGATGTGATGTCATTCCTCAGCTTTGCAGTTCTAGCTGGTGGAAAATACTTTGCAAGGAATTTGGTGGCTAGAGTGTTCCAAGTTGTGATGGAACCTGCTGGTAGCGAATGTAGCCAAGTTTTAGCACTGTCTTTCAAAGAATATGGAAAAACATGCAGTCTCATTGCTTCTTCAGCCGCTCGGTTGTAATTGAAAGTGCCGCAAACTTCCAGGAAGTTGCTGATGTGGTCATTAGGATCTTCAGTTGCATTTCCCCCAAACTGAACCTACTGTTGTATCATCTGAATGCATGTTTTGATGTCACACGCATTTGATGGTAAGGGAGGAAGTACAATACAGGAAATGAAGCCGTCAACCATCGGAATGATTCTGTCTCGAATGGGAATTGGTGGTGCAACCTCTAAAGGTTCAAGTTCCAAGTTGATTAGTGCTTCTTGGCCTTCTCGCCTTTCCCTTCTCAACTGTCTGATGGTTCTTTCAATCTCTGGGTCAAGCGGTCGAATTTCAAAGCTTCTGGTTCGTCTCATGTACTGTCTGAGAACCCGAAATACAAGAAAATAGAAATAATAAGTAAAAAGAAATTAGACACAAGTAACGTATTTAACCCCAAAACTAATAGTGAAAGATAAATAAGTCCCCGGCAACGGCGCCAAAAACTTGATCGGCGTGATCACACATGTATAACGCAAGCGCACGTATCGTTCAAGTAGTATAAAAAGTATCGATCTCATGAGGACTTAATACCTAAGCTATTAATTTATGAAGCCAAATTATTACAAGTATCTAATTGATTGGTTGTTTGATTGGATGGTGACTTTAAACTTAAAACAAATAGATAAAATTGCACGAAAGTAAATTGGTGAAAATTCAATATTATGAAATCATCCAGGGTTGTGAATCCTTCCAATATCTTTAAAAGAAGAAGTGGTTATCTTATGTTTGTGCAATATATTGGTTTATTAACCTGGAACATGAAAATATGTAAAAATCATTTTCCGATGGTCAGATACAAATATCCAGTATAACTCAATTAATCATATTCTTATGTCAACCAAGTTACCTGAATTCATTAAGATTAAGTTCCAATTATGGCTACCCCCGCCCGACAGGTATATTCCAATCCTGTAATGAAATCTATTAAATGGTTATCTATCCTCAAGGAATATCGTGGGTTATTGAGTCTAAAGTTTAAACCTAAAATTTCTTTTCCAAGTTTATTTTAAGTTTACCAAATCAATCTTATTAATGGCAGTTAACAAGAAGCATTAAGATTAAGACTCAATAAAAAAACTTTTATATTACCTAAATCGTAAAATAACCCCTTATAAACCAGTGATATTGGAAATCATTACAACCCCAGATAACGGGCTTAGTTACAACACATATCTAAGGCAAGTAAAAGCTTAAATAAAAAAATAAATGACATAAAGTAAAAGCTGAAAATTAAAAACGTAAATAAAACAATAAAGAAAATATTGGGGTTAGAGGATCCACTTTTAATATTTCAAAATTAGAAATCTCCCATATTGTCAATGTTTACCGATTAATTAATTATATTTAACCATACCATAAAGGCGGTAATTCCATTTGTCTCAATTAAATCCAACCGACCATATAGGCGGTAACAAGGGTATTACATAAACCGACCATATAGGCGGAAACTAAGTCTGAAATGTAAAACCGACCATATAGGCGGTAAATAAGGTTGTCACCTAAACCGACCATATAGGCGATAACTAATTAGTCCAATTTTTAATTAAAATAAGGGAGAATAATCTAATTTATCATATTAAAAGTCTCACATTTTCACCCAAGCAGAATGAGATTACCTGCTTATGCTGTAAATGAAAACACACAAATTTTATTAATTAATAAAAAAATACAAGAAAACTTAAATAAATACACAAGACACTTTCCTTTAGGTTTTCATGGAGAAATTCCTCCAAAGAAAGCATGAAAAATTTACAAAGTTTAGCTTGGTATTTATAGGCAAATCGAAAGGGTTTCACCAATTTCTTCACCAATTGCTCCAACAAACATGGCATCAAACATGGCACCAAACATGGCACCAAATCATCCACCAAACATGCAAGCATGTTTAGTGGAAGTTTGACAATTTTTATTTTTTTATTTTTTTATTCTTTTTTATTTTGAAAATGACTTAAATAATTACACATAACATACTTCCGAATGTTTTATCAATTTCGGTCATGGAACCTTCAGAATTAGAAATTATTATGAACTTCAAAGTTGTAGATATTTGAGTCTTCTGTAATCTGGAACTTGAATCACCTTAATCCGATATCGGAGTAAGAAGTTATGGCCAATATACGACAAATGCGCAAAGTTGAACGCCATTTCAAGTTTCCAATCTCTAATATCAAAATGTCAAGTCCAGTTTTTGCCTTTATTTGTTCCACATTTCGTCCTAAATGATTTCATTGAGTCCCAATTTTATTTTATCTGCAAAATAAACTAAAACACATTAAAATGTTCATAAAACTCGAGAAACTATACAAAATATTAAGTAAAATGGGCAGTAAATATTGATATATTTTCCGCTCATCAATATTTTCTTATTATAATTGGTAATAAAAAAATTAATTGTAGAGATTAAGTGTGTTGTAACGCGATGAGAAAACTTGAAAATATTTTTTTATTAAAGACTAATAATTCCTACTGCTAATAATTAAAGGGTGAAATAAATTGAGGTATATTTGTAGAATGAAACCACAATGGCTTACACAGAATCGTTAATGGGTAATACCAAAAAAAAAAAAAAAAAAAAAAAAAAAAAAAAAAAATCTGAATAATTTAAATTTATTGTAACATAACCATATGGTTACGATAGGTACTATTCCTAATTATAATAAGCTATAAAGGATTGATTGATAACATAATCAACAATTCTAATTGTAAAATTAGAAAATAATATCGACTCATATAAGAAAAACTAATCGAAATCACAATATATATATATATTTTTTAGGAAAATGCTCTTTTTATGCCTTCATCAATTTGGGCCAAGCTACTTTATCAATTTGGGCCACACTACTTTCAAATTAGCCCAAAACCACCAAACCCAGTCTTCACCTTACACATTAACAAAACTCCTAACTTGTATTATTTATAAAAGAGTAAGACTATTTCAAAATATTATTTTTATTTAAATTAGATATTGAAATCTAACCGTTAATTTAAGTTAATCTAATAATAGGCATTCAAAGTTAAAATAATATTTAATAATATCAATTCATCTACCATTTGTTTCATAAGAAAGCCTCTAGGTTGTTGGAATGTGACCTAAACCCTAGATTTGGCTTTCTTATAGGATAAATCTATACGGAAAATGGAGATTTAATCATACCACATATCCCTAAAACGGATAAATGTGTCATGTTAATGAGATAATAAAGATGCGTACTTTCAGTTGATATCAATTGTTTATATTTTGATGTTTAGAAATAAATTGAAATAGTCACCGTTTATAAAAATATCAAATTGTAGGGTTTGGAGCACCGATCAATATTGACCTAATACAGCTTTTAGTTAAGTTTGACCATTGTTAGTTCTTTCTATACCTCAAATATACTATTCTGATGAAAAAACAACGCTACAAACGAATATTCAAAAGTGTGCAAAAGTTATAAGTTTAGCAATAAATTTTGATCTCTCTCTGACTTCATCAACATTTTCCCATGCACACATACACACACACACATACATATATATAATATATATGCATATTGGCCATGAAACTACTTACACACTTCTAATTCCAAAGTAGAAGAGATCATAAAGCTATCATAATAGCATACTTTCTTTGTCTTGTTTCTTCTTGGGATTTTCTTGCCCACTTTCTCTTTCTTTCTTTCTCTTTTACCAAGAGAGAAAATCTCCAAAGTCCAAAGAAAGCTATTGGTTGTGAAAAACCCTAATATTTTCGCATGCTTCACTATCCCTCTTACAATCTTGGGAACCCCATATATTTTCCTTTCTTCTAAATCTCTCTATCTCTTTCTATGATAACAATTGTGTGTTTTGAGACTTATAGACCGACATTCTTTTTGTCCCTAACGAATGTTTCTTCAAATATGAGAAAAAGAGAAGCCCACTTCCTCCAACACATTGAAAATTTCCCAAAAAAAAAAAAAAACAAGCAACAAATTAAAACGGTATTCAATGCATCATACTTGTATTCTTCTTATAAGTAGAAAATGAACAATTTTGTGAAGTTCTTATGATATTACGTATAGGGTTATATTGTCATTTAAATATTAATAAATGATATAATAAATACATTTGTAGAAAATTTACATTTTATTACATTTCAATTAATAGAAAAATATAGTAAAATGTGAAATATTTATCATAAAATACAGTAAAATATAAGGATTTGTAAAAATAGAATAATAAAATGTAAAGTTTTATAATTACATAATTGTAAAATGGTTCACCCAATATTTTTTTAATACTTATTTATTATGTTTCAATTTATAAACTAATAAAATGATAATAACCCCTATTATACGTTCATATTAAATTTAATGGACTAATACTAAGGACCACTTATCATTAATGTGCTCGTATATCTAAGGTGTTTGCCATTGTGTTTGCCGAGAGAGAGAGAGAGAGAGAGAGAGAGGGTTGCATTGTTTTGCATGTGATTCACTTCGGTTTTCCGTTTGTCTCGGTTGCATTAATGTTTTGCCTTAAAGATGAGAAATCTGTCTTAAAACTTTACACTACATGCATTTTTATGCTACAAGTCATTAATGCTTTAAATCATGTAAATTAATGACGTCTCTTTGGTTGAGTGATGCACACCGATTCGGGTCTTTTCGTATGTGTTGTGTTAGTTACTTTTTTTTTTTTAATTGTTTTTTAACCTAAACTTCAACTATGATACTTCAAGTTCGATGCAGGTCCCGACTTGTATTCGAATTATCTCATTAATTCATATTTATTATTCCTTGTAATATAAAAAATGATGTGATATTAAAAACAAAAAATACATTAGGTTTGCCAATTAGCAAAGAACGAACAATTTTGATATTAACAATTGAAGTATTGACTCTTGAACACCAGCAAATGGTGTGTTAATTTTGAAGCGTTGGGTTTTTTTTCATATTCGTATATATATTAATTATAGAAAATATAATCAACGGATTATAACTGATTGGTTTGGTCCAAGATGTCGAATAAGTTCGTCTGGTTTGTACTGTTAACTGATTGGCTTGGTGCAATGTTTGATTAACCATATACGCATTATTTAGACTCATAAATTTTAATAACAAAGTTTTTCCTGGGTTATGTGGACTATATATGCATGGCCGGGACAGGATGATTCTTACAAATCCTGGTATATCTCCTAGAGTTGCTTAGCGTCCGCTTGATATTGGTTGGATTGGATTAAGGTTAATACATATGGACTGTACAGTACAAAAAGTAATTCGAGATCATATTAGTTTGTTTTGTATTGGGAGGTGTTTACGCGATTTTTGTGCGCGAAGAAGAAAGAGAAACGTGTAAGGTTCAAACCTCCTGAGACAAAGTCCCAGCAAGGAGTGTTTGATTAAGTGAATAAGTCTCCAAGGGGCGCAAGCGCACAAATTACAGTCCTAAAAGTTATAGAAACTAAAAGATAAAAAAAATGCTCGTTTGAGTCTTCATTTGATTGTCCTTATTCTCTCTGTCCGAGTGAGCTTTTATAGTGAAACTTGTAAACTGCTTGGGCGGTCCCAGTATCTCCCTGCAGCTGCTGGATCGTGCCTTCAACCGTTGGGCTGTGCGTCTCAACTGCTTGATCGTGGGTTGAGCTTTTATAGTGAAACTTGTAAACCGCTTGGGCGGTCCCAGTATCTCTCTGCAGCTGCCGGATCGTGTCTGTAACTGTTGAGCTGCGTGTCTCAACTGCTCGGTGGTGGAGGGAAAACCGTCCAACTGTTGCGATTGTGGAAGCAACTGCATCATGCATTTTCGTCCTAACCGCTACTTCGGTCGTCTCGACTCTTCGTCGCTCTTCGCTCTATCCTCCTTCCTCCCTTCGTTCTTTCCTTCGTCTTAGGGCGATTTCGTTCTAGGGTGACATTATTTCCTTTGTCAACAATTGTCCCTCAAGTTTACCATGATTGAACCGGAAGTGGAGATCAGGGTGAACTTCTCCGGTTTTTCATCGAAAAGGCGTATAGATTGGAATGATAGAAACTTGTACATTCATTCCTTTTTGTTCTAGGGTGATTTTCTGCTTTTCATCCAGGTTCGTTCTTCCCTCGTGCAGGGAAGACCACCACGCCAACCGAGCCAGTTTCCTGGCCGATCCCCAGTCCAGAGAACCCGCGAATCCGAGAAGTGTGGCACCCTCTGCGCAGAGGCATACGATCCGCCGTTGTCTCCGGTCGTCACCCATCCACAACCTGGGGATGCAGTACCTTCCACACAGAGGACCCTGGTCAGCTGTCACTAACGGACATAGTCCATCCACACCATTACATTTCATTTCACACCTCACACCGTGTGGATGGCCGTTAGCTAATCTCTTTACATTCCATTTCACACTTCATCGAAGAGAAGCTTTCGTTTCTGATGGCCTTTGTCTCATGCAGATCTTGTCTTTTTCTCGACTTTCTTCTGCCTCTCTCGATCTTTTCTTTTTTATCTTATGGAGTCCGCTTGGTTACGGAGGGCCAAACTGCGATGTTTTGAGTAAGATCGACCCTTAAATGGGTGGTTGGGAAACCCTGCAAATTACTTCTTCAACCTTCCTCTTTTTATATACTCCTAAGTCATGATACTGTTTTCACGTGAAGCGCTTTTTTCCATGTGTTACCTGACCAATTGGGGGGGCTCCCTGCTCTAGGTCTGGTTTTTTGCCGAAAGTAAGTCTGCGGCCTGATGGTCTTGTCATATCAATTTTGTCTTTACTGCTGCTTGTGCTAATAGTGGAAACATCTTGGGCGATGCCCCCTAGAGGATGTAGTATTGACATCTGTCATTGACCGATCTTGGAGTCGATGCTAAGATTTTGAGGTTCGGCCGATCTGCTGGAGGCCGATGCTGCAAGATCGAGCGAGGTAAAACCCGGGGTGGAACTCTTCGTACCTGTCGGGCTTTATTTAGAGTCCTTCGTGAACCTGTCACTTCTGTAATAAATGCGCGACCTTTTCCTATGTGTTTCATCATGAGGCCCATTTAAGAGCCGTTTTTTACGTCATTTCCGTGTTTCCTTCCGTCGCACGTCACTTTCGCAACGAGTTGCACTCGAACACCTTTCTAGGGCAACCTTTCCCCTTTTTCGTTTTCCCGCCACTTTCACTTCTCAACAACTCGTATTGCGATACCTGTCTCAGGTTAAACCCTTCGTCTATTACATAAGGATTCATCCCATTCTGGCCATCACTTTACCTTCGAATTCCTCTGCAAAACCACTTTTATCTCATTCTCGACCTTCTGTTATTAATGGCTTCTTCATCATCTGCTCCCAAAACTAGCGCCTCAAACTTCGTCGATTATAAGATGGCGCTATAATCGTCTTCTGTGGGCACCTTTGGAGTTCACACTCTTGATGAGAATTTCGGCCAGTGCGCTCTTGGCCCCATCTTCGTTGAAGATGACACTATTGCAATGGCTCAGTTGGCTCAACAGTTCCCCTATTCTTCTGGCCTCCCATTTTCTGAGCCACTTAACATCTCTCCTTTCGTTCAGTCCAATCCGATTCGCACCTGGCCCAAACCCGATACCGCATTCGAAGCCTGGTTTCAACGTATGCTGTTGCATGCGGATACTCGAGCCTTTTTAGACAAACATCACCTTCTTCCTTTCATCGAGCTTTCATCAGCTTTGCCCCATTTTGATCGTAACTTGTTTCCTATTTCTTTGCTCTTTTGGTCTTGTGAATACAATGTATTCATTCTTCCGGTTGGGCCCCTCACTATCACCCTTCGTGATATTGGTGCTCTTACTAGACTGGCCCATCTTGGAGTGACCATCTCGGCTTGTACAAACTTCAGTTTCCCTCCTCTTTCAATGGACCCTTCGTCTTTTTCATCATATTCTTCTTTTCTTTCTTCGCACGTTTTCGAAAACGGCTGGTCCTGTTTCGATGTTAGAGCGAACAGCTTTCCTTCATTTCTGGCTGTGCAAATATATCATTTGTGTGCCTAGCCAAAAGCATGTGGCGGGCTATCTCCATATCTCTTCCGACCTTGCCCACGGCTGGTTCTTAGACCTGGCCTCTTTTTTTTACTGGCAGCCATATATCGAGGATTGGCCGTCCTCCAGAAACAACTTCGGTCGGGGGCATCACACATTGCCTTCGGTCCCCTGTGGCTTGGTCAACTCTGGTTGAGAGCCTATTTCCCTGTCTTCGGCACAATTGATTCAACTCACCCTTATCCTTATGCCGGTCTTCTTTTTTCTCAACTTCGGCCATCTTCTTTCTCCACTCGCGCTGTTTTTTTAGTATTTCTACACTCTTCCTCGGGTTCCTTCTTTTTTCCTTTTTTCTGTGTCGGATAGCCCATCCTTCGTCCATGACCTCCCTCTTTTGGAAGAGGACGAATCAGGTCTTCGCATATGGCGCAGGTTTTTATGTAGCCGCGACCTGATTCATGATATCATGACTGGGGCCAATGGCAAGGCCGGAGTAGAGGTGTACTCATCCAACTTCGTTGCCCGTCAATTTGGCATCGTTCAAGGGTGGCATCTTTCTTTCTTTCACACGTGCTCTGCTTTGTCAAACCGTTTTAAGGTCTTTTCAGTCTCTGAAGTTGAGGATTCTTTGGCGGAAACTCGCTATTTGATCTCTTCTTTTGTTATCGCTCCTTTTGCTTTTTGCACATCTGTTCATTCTTCTTTTGATCGTTTCTGGCCACCTGCCTGCGAACGATTTTTCTCATTGCCTTCCATGAGAGTTTTTTCTTCCATCCCTTTATCCCCCAAGTCCTCTGAGCCGACGGGGTCGAAGAAGGCAACTGAGGCGTCTAAGCCCAGAAAATAAAGCTTGCTAAAAGGAGACAGCCTTCTCCCAGTCGTAGCTCTGATTCGGACGTGTCGCTCGTCAGTCGCTCTAAGGTATGAGTTTGAGACCCGTCTTCTTTTACACATGAGTTTGATGTACTCTGAAATCATAATTGTGTATCTTGTGCAGGTGCTTAGGATTGAGCCATCTTCCGCAATGCCCGAAACGGCGCGAACTCCGAGGGCTGAAGCTCATATAGGTGGAGACGAGGAAGTGGGACCTGCAGAAATGTCGGTCGTTCAGTTTGATGCGGATGAAGCAGCCGAGGGTCCCATCATGGAGCAATTACCAGGAGAGGGCGGTGCAGTCGGAGCCGATCCCCAAAGTATGGAGCCATATATTGAATTTGGCTGTTCGCGTCCAAGAGTCGAGGAAATTCCAATAGACCATCCTCTATTTGAACGCTTCTCTTCGGACGGTTCTGTACCATTTGTACAGGATCCGGATGATGAGGCTGAAGTGCCAGAGCCTATTTGGCCGATTGGGTCTCTTTGGCACCACCTCATGCAACTATATCCCTTGGTACAGGATGTCTGCCTCAGGGCTTCGAGGGGTTATAGGGACGTGGACGACCTTTATAGTTTGGCCGAATTGGAGTTGTTAGAGGAAGCTCGGTCTATGTATAAAGATGACGTACTTTGTCGCATTTACGAAAAGATGAGTCATTTACATTTCTTATTCGTCCGACTCTGATTCTCTTGTAGATGCTCGGCCTACTACTGCGCCGCAACGCCTAACGCCAGAAGTAGTATCTCTAAGTACTTATGCGCACCAGACTTCGGCCTCTGCACAGCCGTCGTCTTCGGCTCCTTCATCCTCTCCTTCTCGAGTGGAGTCCATTCTGCCTGAACAGTCGTCTTCTCCGGCTTTCACGATTGCTTCTTCCACAGCTCATGTTCCGACGGTCCCAGTGTTAGCCGCTTCAGAACAATCATCACCCCTTCGAGCTGAGTCTCTCATCTTGCCACAAAGTTCTTCTGCTCGGCCATCTTCTCCTCAAATCGCATGGCCGCTGGCCCTTGTCCCCCAGCATCCATCATCCTCAGATCCTTCATCTCAACAAGAACTAATGTAGCCACAAGCTGAGGCATTGGTGGATCGGCCTTCCAGTTCGGGTTCTGGGGTGATAAGTCTTTCCCCCATTTCCTTTAGCTTATGGCCTTAGTTCGTTTTGCTAATTCCTTCTTCGTGTGCAGGTATCCGACCCATTGCTGCAATCGGTCCAGAACATTTTGGACCGCTTTGGGAGATTGTCTACTGTTCTTTTCGGCCTCCTTCGCCTTTGGTCAACACCAGTACAGACCTGGAGGGCCTCATGGAGGTTCTTGATCAATACGCTTCCTTTGTTGCACTGGAGGTTAGTCAAGCTGCTCGGCCAGAGAACATCCTTCAATTGGACAAAAACTCCTCCGAATTAAACCGAATATTGGCCATTCCTGCCTTGCCCATATCGGTTGACGATCGGCTTTTCCTTCAAGAAATGCAAGACGGCATAGCAGCCCTTCTCTCTCGGTATCGCAATATACACAGCCAGAGGGTTGGGCTCTGCTCCTCTGTAATGAGGAAAGAAACGCTTTGTGGCTCTCTTGACGCCCTTCATCAGGCCCTGAGGGACACTACAGAAGAAATGATGACCGAGGAATCGGTCTTCCTGGACCTGGAGCGAAAGCTACAAGAGATTCAGCGTCTTGTTGAGGAAAGTCGTATGAGAAAAGATGCTAATAGGAGAACCATTGCTACTCAAGTTACGGAGATGGACGAGTCTATGGCAGAGTATGAAGGTCTGGCCCGTATAAACTTTGAGAAAAGCTTGGCCGATTTGGATGCAGTGGGTTTGGAGATTCAGGACGAATGGCGTCTGAGGAGAGAGACGCTTTCGGCCATCAAGGAGCTGCCCGGGGGTTTTCGGAGCTCTTCGGGCCAAAATTAATGATTTTTGTAAGACGTTATATCGTCCATTCCTTGTATTTTTAGGACATTTTCGTCCGTAATTAATGAAAATACATTATTGTTCCCGTGTATTTTGTACATTTTCATGCTCCCACAAAGAGGGCACATATCTCTTTAAGTACTTTCCATTTATCGCTCTTGCCTGCACTCTTCCGTTCAAGTTCTGCAAATGGTAGGCTCCGTTTGGTAACACATTTTTTACCACGAATGGGCCTTCCCAGTTGGGCGACCATTTGCCATACGCCGGGTCCTTATAACCAAGTGGTAGTATAGTTTTCCACACTAATTCGCCCTCCTTGAACGATTTAGCCATTACTCTGAGATTATATTCCTTGGCTATTTTTTTCTTTTGTGCTTCCAGACGATTTAGCACATCGCATCTGATATCGTCCAATTCCAATAAATTCTGGATCATTGCCTCGTTGTAGTCTTCCTTTATCAGCTTTTCTTGTAACATTACCCTGGTGGACTCGATATTCATTTCTACGGGAAGCACAGCCTCGTGACCATACACTAACTGAAACGGTGTCACTAAAGTACTTGTTCGTGGTGACGTCCTATAGGCCCATAGAGCCTGGCTCAAATAATCGTCCCATCGTCTAGCGTTGTCTGTCACCATCTTCTGAATCAACCCTTTAGGGGTATTATTGGACGATTCTGCTTGGCCGTTTGACTGAGGATAATAGGGGGTAGTGTTTACCAGCCGGATTTCGTACTCGGCCAGCAAATCTTTCATCTTTCCACTATTTAATGAGGTGCCATGGTCTACCACTATTGTGTGTGGTATACCAAATCGGTGAATTATATGTTCCTTTATGAACTTAATGATCTGTTCTTGGGAGATTTCCACAACTGGGATAGCTTCCACCCATTTGGTAAAGAAATCGGTAGCAACAATGATGAAAGTATGCCTCTTGCTTGATGCTGGGTAAATCTTCCCTATCAAGTCTATCACCCATCCCATAAACGGCCATGGTTTAATGATTGGGATCATCTCGGTTGTTGGTGCCCTTTGAATGGGTCCGTGCTTCTGACAAGATGCATCGATTCTCCCATCTTCGGCCATATAGCCATTAGCCACTTCGTATAATCAACCATCTCATCTTTACTCCTGCTTGGTGTGCCCCACAAACACCTTCATGTACTTCGGCCATGATAGTTTTGGATTCAACTGGCCCTACACATTTCAACAACAATCCATCTTGTCGTTTTTTATATAGCACATCTCCTGAGACTACGTAGTTCAGGGCTTTAAGTTTTAGCCTCTGATCCTTCCCTTCTTCGGGCTGTTTTAGAAACGTCTTGATTTCGCTTCTCCAATCGTCCTCCTTTTCGATTTCAACGGTCGTGACATTTGTCCCTTCCTTTCGTTGCATCAGGACCGGTTTCACCTCGCCGCTTCTATATATACCATCTATGTTTGCTTGCTTGTACCCGAAAGCTGCTTGGGCTAAACTATTGGCCAATTCGTTCTTTGCCCTTGGAACGTGTTCCAACTCTGCATGATCAAATCGCTCTACCAATTCTTTGGCCACATCCAATAATGCCATGACTGATGAGCTTTGGCATTTAAAGGCTCCTATCACTTGTTGGATTACTAGTTGCGAATCCCCCTTAATGGATACATGGGTTACTCCCATGTTGAGGAGTATCTCCAACCCAAATATCAAGGCTTCGTATTCGGCCTGGTTATTAGTGCAATATTCGTTCAACTTGATTAAGAACCGAAATGATTCCCCCAACGGGCTGACTAAACAATCCATATTCCATTCCAGCTCCTTTCGTTGTGCTGGATCCGTCGAAATACATCGTCCATGGTTTCAGGCTGCATTCGTCCAGATCCATTTCTATTTCTCTAATAGTGCTCAAACATGGGTGATCGGCCAAGAAATCGGCCAAAGCTTGATTTTTAACGGCCTTTGGGGCTCATGCCGTATATCGAATTCTGAAAGTGACAGTGACCAAAACCCAACTCTTTGATGCAAGATAGGACGAGAAAACATGTACTTTATTATATTAATTCTTGTGATCAAATACACTATGTTCGGCCTAAGGTAGGCTCGTAATTTAGTACATGTGAAATATAGAGCCAAACATAATTTCTCCATTGGAGAATAATTACATTCATAATTCAGCAATTGTCTGCTATATAATAAATGGCTCTCTCAACGTTCATGTCATCATCTTACGTGATCATCCCAGCTATGGACTGTTCTTCGGCCGATATGTACAATTTCATTGGCTTTCCTGGCACTGGAGGTACCATCACCGGCGACTGTGACAAATATTTCTTCAAGCTGTCAAAAGCTTGTTGATGTTCTTCGGTCCAGACGAATTCGTCATTGTCCTTCAATCTTAATAAGGAGGAGAACACTTTTGTTTTCCCTGCACAATTGGAGATAAATCGTCTTAAAAAGTTAATTTGCCCTAAGAACCTCTGTAACTCTTTCTTATTTCGAGGTGGTATAGCTTCGGTGATCGATCGAGATTTATTGGTGTCAATCTCGATTCCTCGCTGGTGCACTAGAAAACCTAGGAAATTTCCTGCGCACACCCCGAAAGCACATTTGGCAGGGTTCAATTTTAGTTTAAACTTTCTCATTCACTCAAAGGCCGTTGCTAAATGGCTAAAATGTTTTTTCATGGTCACATATTTCGCCACTATGTCGTCCACATAGACTTCTACAGATTCACCGATCATGTCATGAAAGATCAAATTCATGGCCCGCTGATAAGTGGCACCAGCATTTTTCAGGCTGAACGGCATCACTACCCATTCATAACACCCTAGAGAGCCTGGGCACCTAAAGGCTGTTTTGTGTATATAGTTTTCGGTGATGTAAATATGATTATAACCTACATATCCATCCATAAAAGAGCAGACTTGGTACCCCGCCATGGAGTCCACTAAGGCATCTACTATCGGCATTGGGTATTGATCTTTTGGTGTCGCTAAGTTTAAATTTCTGAAGTCTATACAGATCCTTATTTTTCCATTCTTTTTCCTGACTGGAACGATATTTGACAACCATTCCACATATATGGTCGTCCTAATGAACTTCGCCTCTAAAAGGCGTTCGACTTCTTTCTTAATATCAGACATGATATTGGGCGCAAACCTCCGGGGATGCTGCTTATGAGGCATATGGCTTGGCATGATTGGCAACCTATGATCCACCAACGTCCTATCTAAACCAGGCATCTCATTGTAGTCCCATGCAAAACAATCTTTGTACTCTCGTAGTAGACAAATTAGCTTTTCACGTACCTGGGACTCCAGTTCTTTGCTGACGTAAGTGATGCGTCTATCATGCTCGCTCCCCAGATTTACCTCGTCCAATGCATCTTGTCCTCTTGAGATATTTTTCTTTCGCAGTCCATTCAGAGCATATTTTTCTTCTTCCATTGATTCGCCTCCTTCTATCAAGCAGTCCACTCCACATAGTTCTCTTATCTTGTCCTCCGTCTAATGCGCCAGTAATTTGCCTCTTAAAGCTGAAATCGAGGCCTGTGCTTCGCCCTCATTTTTTCGCTCTGCTACATAGGCCATTAAACTGGCCTTGGAGGCCGCAAGGGCGACTTGCTCCTTATTCTTCATTTAAATTGCTCTGCGTTGGCTCTCCAAAAACCACTGTAGTTGGTCTCGTCTGTGCGAACAAATCATTCAGCAGTCCCGCGGGGTACGGCTCGTCATTTTGAGCCACAATGGTCGGGTTTTCCCCTTCATTTAGAATTCTGGTCGGCCCATAATTCCCTTCGTACATGAAGTACTCGGCCGAATTTGTCTCTGCAGCGAAAGGCTTGTTGTCGGCATGCACTATCTCCACCTCGTCCCTCTGGTTCCAGAACACTAGGCATTGATGAAGGGACGAAGGGATGCATCGGCTGCTGTGTATCCAGTCTCGTCCTAAGAGCATATTATATGTTGTCGGTCCATCTATGACAAAAAATACTACTATTTTCGTAATACTTCCCACTTGCAAGTCCAACGGAATAACCCCTTTGGCCGTCGTCGCCCCTCCATTAAAGCCGGTAAGAACCACTTCCGTATGGAGGAGGTCTTCTTCTGACTTTGCCAAGCGTCCTAGCATCCTAACTGGTATTGCATTAATGGCCGCCCCATTATCAATCAACACTTTGGTGATAAGTATCCCATTAGCCTTTGCTTTTACGTACAGCGGCCGCAGATGCTTTGTCATTTGTGGTGGTGGCTTTGGGAACATCACCTTCCCTGACAGACCTATCTTCATTGCTTGATCGCCCTCGTTGTTAGCTTGAGGTGATTTCTCCTCCATGTCCCATCCAGATGGCAGCAACGTGGCTGGTGAACCTTGAGAGACGTTATTGACGGCCAATCTTCGTTTTTCGGCTCTGGTGATGGTCCGTTTTACTTCAGGCCGAATGGCATCCACTTTAGTGATATCAAAAGAGAACTTCCTACTGTTTTTATCGTTCTTTTCATTGGCTTGGGGCTCCGCCCACGTCTTACAAATGTAAGGCTTCCCCTTAACCAATTCGGCCAAACATAAATCGGCTGATTCGACATCTACTTCGCCCATTTCATAATCGATGTTTCTACAATACGTCCCTTTACTCGAATTTTTTATTTGCTCCTCTTCTCATAATAACCGCTCATAATGCACCACACTAGTGGTGAGTTGGGGAAGGTCTCAAAACTCGCGATCCTGAAATTTCTTTTTTAGATCGAGATTGAGGCACCCTTGAGCGATTCTCACAAATTCCTTTTCGAGCAGAGGCACGTAACATCGGCCTCGGGCTACCTTAAACCGCTGTAAAAATGTCTCGGCCCACTCTCCTGTCAACTGTCTTAGGTTTGCCAAATCGGCTAAGGCTACTTCAGATTCGGCCTTGTAAAATTGCGCATGGAACAGCTGTTCCATTTGTGCCAACTTTCTACCGAATTGGCAGGCAGACTGACATACCAAGCGAAAGCTACTCCTGACAATGAGCCGTGAAATAACCTCAATTTTTGGAAATTATTGACTTCCCCACACTGAAGGGTAAATCGCTCTATGTGTTCCATGGTAGAAACCTCACAGACCCCGTAAATAGGGAAAAATCTGGTATCTTGTAGTTTCGAGGCCACAAATAAGCCACATCGATCCAATCAGGATACGGCTTCCGATATCTTGGCCGAATTGTCTGTATGCCTAGACCGAATTGGTCTTCAAGGATCTCGGTCATTTGTTCCCTTAATAATTGTTGCCATTAAATGGCACGGCTATGGGCGGCGGCTGCGATCCTCTCAAAAGTGGGACATAATCGTGATTCTGCCCCTGAGAAGCCTGGATGCCTTGAGGCAACACCACTTCATGTTGTGCCATGCTTGGCACTTAGTGCATATTTGGCCCTAATTGTGGGCCGTTGCCCCCAGGACTTATTCATCCCCTGAGAACCGTAGTGATGTTGGTCCCTTGCGCAGGAACATTACTAGGGTCAGCCTCCTGACTGCTTAGTGCAGGGAGGGGCGCGGTCCACGGCAGAGCCGTCCCGCTGTTCACACATTTGGCCATTAATTCATTTAACGAGCTTAGATGTTTGGCCATGTTTTCGTAATGTGAGTTGCTAGTTGATACGAATTTGTCTATGACATGCGCATTTTGAAGCCTAACCTGTTCGACAACATCCTGCGTGAATTCACCGAACAACGCGCGTACCGCGTTAGGGCCGAGCTCCATCATAGGTTCGTATCGACTAGCATATGCCAGACCCTCGAAATGACCGACTAAGGCTGGAACGTGGGGCTGGTTGGTTTGCTCCAGTCCTCCTTCCTCCGCGCTTGAGACAGTTTGAACGTTTCTTTTCGGAGACATATCCACTATTTACACCAATTCTCCCACTGTGGTCGCCAAAAACTGTTTGTGCGATTTTTGTGCGCGAAGAAGAAAGAGAAACGTGTAAGGTTCAAACCTCCTGAGATAAAGTCTCAGCAAGGGGTGTTTGATTAAGTGAATAAGCCTTCAAGGGACCCAAGCGCACAAATTACAGTCCTAAAAGTTATAGAAACTAAAAGATAAAAAAATGCTTGTTTGAGTCTTCATTTGATTGTCCTTCTTCTCTCTGTCCGAGTGAGCTTTTATAGTGGAACTTGTAAACTGCTTGGGCGGTCACAGTATCTCCCTACAGCTGCTGGATCGTGCCTTCAACCGTTGGGCTGTGCGTCTCAACTGCTTGATCGTGGGTTGAGCTTTTATAGTGAAACTTGTAAACCGCTTGGGCGGTCCCAGTATCTCCCTGCAGCTGCCGGATCGTGTCTGTAACCGTTGAGCTGCGTGTCTCAACTGCTCGGTGGTGGAGGGAAAACCGTCCAACTGTTGCGATTGTGGAAGCAACTGCATCATGCATTTTCGTCCTAACCGCTACTTCGGTCGTCTCGACTCTTCGTCGCTCTTCGCTCTATCGTCCTTCCTCCCTCCGTTCTTTCCTTCGTCTTAGAGCGATTTCGTTCTAGGGTGACATTATTTCCTTTGTCAACAGGAGGTTTTGGTATTCACTTCGGAGTTTCATCTGCTTTTTATGTGATGAATAAACTTTGGTTGGAATAATGATTCAACGTACTCTAGTCTTCTTTTTTTTTTTTTTTTTTTTTTTTTGTTTACAAATTATATGCTTCAGCCTCATTGATGTCTCCTTAATAATAAGCTGGGCTTGGTAAGAAAAGCGGACATCGACTTGGCAACAAAAGTATTCAATATTAAAATTTATTTTAATTAAATATATTTAATTTTAATTATAAATATATATATTTATAATTAAAAATTTAAAACCCAATTTAAAATACCGCTAAATATTTAAATTTTAATATCTTCTAAAATAATAAAACATTTTTAAAAAATACTTTCCTTTCTCAAAAATTGATTAAAAAATTTAAAAAATAATAATCTTCAAACAGGACAAAATTCAAGCCCGACCCAGACCGAATATGCCATTGGCCCGACCCGACCCGACCCCATAAATTGGCATCCCAGCATTTCATTTAGTAACATATACAAAGATTTTATGCCTCAATTAAATTTCCCCCAAGGCCCCGACCCAAAAAAAAATAAAGAAGTGTCAAGGTGAAAATTAGTCTGTGGAACAAGGACCGAGTGATTGAAATGATGAAGACAATTCATGCATCGACGTACGCTAACGCAAATCATCAAATCATAGAAGCATCTTCTTGTTACTTACTGGTCTGTCAAGTGATTCCACACAGTTATTTCGGTGCACCTTTGGTACACCCAAGCACGTCAATGTAAATCATGCAAGGAAAGCAAATTAAATGGAAATACAAAATATTTAATAGTAGTAGTAGCAGTAGCTGTATGGAATATGGATGCTAAATCAGTCAAAATTGTCAAACAATCTTTTCCCTTGACGAAACCGTGACCATCAGATCCTCGAGATAATACATCCCTTAATGCCAATCAAATCACAAGGTTCTTCCTTGCCCTTCACTTTTTATTTTAATATACGTATCAAATCTAGAAAGAGTAGGGGTATTTTGACATTTTGGCACTATCTGTGTTACGTATATATAAATAATAAATTTTTATCATGAAACTTGAAACAGGTCATCTCGTCTCCGAATTACCTTCACATCTTTCCTAAAGACACTTTTGTCCTCCCACTTTTTTTTTTTTTTTTTTTTTAAAAAAAAAAAAATCAAATTTAGATCAAAATCATTATCTTAAAAATCAGACGGTTTGAATAATTTCAAAATCAATTGTCAAAATTGATAAATCGGTAAATCAATAAAATCCCATTTTTTAACCCTAAACACACACATATATATAAAATTAACTAATTTTTTAAAAATTCCTAAATTTTAAATTAAAAATAAATAAATAAATCTAACTATTTTATAATTTTCTATATTAAAAATTATTACATTTATATATACTTTTTATAATTTTTTATTAATTAAAATTATTTCTCATGTCATGATGATGTCTTATTCAACTATTTGAAGTAATGATTCATTGAATTTTTTATATCAATGGTTTAATCACCTATTCAATTTTAAAAATATTGATCAAAATATTATAGGATGAATAATTTTTGGACTCCATACATATAACAAAAACATTCAACTTGATTTTAATAAATCGGAGTAAGTTCGGTTTCTATCAATTTAACTTTAATTAATTGTAAAACTATTAGTTGCCACCCTAGCGCTTGCAACTCCCTAACTTATGATTAAGGTGAGGGTTCTAATCTTTTTATATGTATTTTGAGAGTAATTTTTCTATATTTTTGGATACAGAGCTGATATTTAGAGGTAGGTCCCAGCATATATTATACACGACAATCTTAAAGGACTTCTATACATCTATTAGTAGATTCTATTTTGTAATGTACTAATGTAATATGCACGGAAAGATATGAAAAATTTGGTGCTCAAGAAATATGAGGAAGTACCTAGGGAGGTCTGGTCTTGAGATGTATAATGAGGTTTTGCTACGGAGTTCTTAGCGCATGGTATCAGAGTCACGTTGCTAATTTTTCCTGGGATGTATATGGGGTATGAATAGAATAGAGGTGAGTAAAGGAGAGAGCCCAAAAGTCATGTCTACAACTAAACCCGGCCGGCGGTTCGGAACCGAACCGAACCGGCCGGTTTCCGGTTCCACAAGCGTGGAACCGGAACCGAACGGTTCGGTTCGGTTTAGAGAATTTTTTTTTTTTTTGAAAATTAATTAAAATAAATGAGATTACTTTTATAAATAAAAAAAATTTATTACATTGAAGAGCTTGAGCTTAAATTTTTAAAAATTTAAGTTGCCTACGTATCCTCAAATGGTGAGAGGAATCAAAGCTCACGTAGTTCCATTACAAGTTTTAGACATATCCCCTTTGTAAATTATAATTTTACAATTATCAATCATCATTATCAGTTGATCATTCGGCTCTGGTTCCGCTTGCACTTGTTGCAGAAGCATTATCGAACAAATCTTCAAATCATCAGGGGCATCTTCTTGTTGTCTCAGATCAGCTCGAGTCCAATCATCCACACAAGTTGTTGCTTCTAGAGTGCTTGGATGTAATGAAGATCGTCTAGCTTCCAATATATTACCTCCCAAGCTGAAGGCTTGCTCAACCGCAACGGTGGAAATAGGTGCTGCCAAGATCTCTTTAGCAATAATAGATAAAACAAGATATATATATTTTGATGCCGGTTCCACCATTCAAGGATTTTAAAATTTTTACTGCATAAACTTTCATTAGAAAACTCAAAATTTGTAGATAAATAATTATCTAATTCAGGGTTATTAGTTGTCGTATCCCTAGATTTTTTATTTCGTTGCAATAACCAACGATCCTCTGCGCTAAGTCTTGTTTGAATTACCGGTTCGCTACTACTAGATTGACCTAATGTTCCTAAGTTATATCTTACAATATAATCATTAAATAAAATAATTAAATCACTTCTTAATTTCGTCATTATGCTCGTAATATCAACATCATCTAATATTCCTAAATAATCATAGTAAGCTTGTAAACCACCATTCAAACCTTCTAATTTAAATCTAGGATAAAAAACAACAGCAATAAGATAAAGTAAAGGAATTTCTCTAAAATAATTCAACCATTTTACCTTCATAGCAGTAATGGCTTCGAGCAAAAAAAATATCATTAGCGTCGTCACTGTCAACATGCTCATCGAGAGTGCCAACAATATTCAAACTCTCAAGAAGAAATAAATGTGTTGTAGGATAATAAACACCGCTAAAAACTAAAGTAGCATCATTAAAAACTCTTAAAATATCTAAAAAAAATTCACAAATATCCCATTGACTAGGATAAAGTGTGATATTTTGAACATGTTGAGAAAAAAAACTACATAATGCATCTTTGTATTGAAATGCTTGACATAAAAGAAAATAAGTAGAATTCCAACGTGTTGAAACATCTCTTGAAAATTTAATCGGTTTAATATCATTTATTTTACAAAACTTGGTCCATTCTCTCCTAACTTGAGAATATTACCAAATACAGTTAAGTGCCGTTTTAATTGGATCAAGGAAAGGTGATAATAATTTTAGTCCGTCTTGTACACATATGTTAAGGAAATGACATGTACAACGAATATGAAAAAATCGACCCCCTAAATTTGGTTCACATAAGGATTTTAAATCATGAATGGATGCAGTATTTGCAGATGCATTATCAAATCCAATTGTTAAAATTTTTTCTACTAAACCATATTCATCAAAAATTACCTTCATCATTCTATAAATATTATGTGCAGTATGTGGGTCATCAAAAAATCTAAATGCAATAAGTCTTTTTTGCATGGTAAATGATGCATCAATCCAATGACAAGTCACACCCATGTATGAGTGTGTTTGCCAATGGTCACTCCAAATATCAGAACATATAGAAATACGACATTTCATCTCTTTAAATATTTCATTTAAAATAATTTTACCATCTTTATATAATTTGAAAATATGACGTTTTGTTGTGTTTCGAGTCATTCTACATGCATCAGGGTTTAAAGCATTATGCACGTAATTAGTAAAATGAAGTTTTTCACCAAAGCTTAAAGAAAGATGTGCCATACAAGTTAATTTTGTAAATTCTTCTCTATTTTTTGCATCAGAATATTTAAATAAATCTACACTACTCGTACCTCTACTAGATGATGCGTACCTGGCCATTTGAGTCTGCGTCGTATCAATGCCAAATTCAACCGGATGATGTTTTTCCATGTGCTTGATCATATTGCCGTATCCACCAGAAAATTTATAGATAACCCCACAATAGTTGCAAATTGCTCGTTGTGAACCACCTTCTAGGCGTACCAAAGTAAAATGAATTTTGAAAATATCTGAGGACCGAGCCTTAACTTCTCTTCTCCGTGATTGTGCACTGACACTAGGGTCGCTCTCTTGGGTTGGCATATTTGACATTATGTTCTCAGATGAGCTTGCCATTTTTCGTTTGAGAAATTAGGAAGAAAAATAAGAAAATTGAATAATTGCGATGCGAATGATAACAAATTAACAACTAAATGAATTGAGATTGAGAATAAGAATATAAGATTATAAGAGAATTGTATTGAAGTAAGATTGAGAATAAGAGAATTATAGAAAATGAGAGAGTTGAGAATTTGGTGTGATGAATTATGAAAAATGAATCCTATTTATAGAATTTTAGAATTTTTTGATACCAAAAATGCTCATAAATATAACCGTTTTATTACCGTTATTAGGGGTACATTAGTAATTTATATTTTATATAATAAAAATAAATTTTTTTTAATTTTTTTTATTTGGGCAGAGAGCCAAACGGCTTCCTGCACCCCAACGGCTAGTAGCCGTTGGGGGCATACGGTTCCTATTGGAACCCTACGGTTCCAACCGGAACCGTTCGAACCGGTGGAGGTTCGAGTTGGGGTGGAACCCCAACCGAACCAGTCCCCTTCCGGTTCGGTTCCGAACCGGAACTATGGCCGGGTCTATCTACAACATCTACTGAATACCTAAGTAATAATAATAGTTTCTTAGAATCAGTTAGACTTTCGTCTTCTTTATCTTCCTAGATCTTGTACTAAAACAGTTGCTTCTAAAATAGAAAACCTAGTAAAGTATGCTCAAGTCCCAGAAGATACACATATCAGTGAGTCTTTTTTACCTTTGTTAAGTTTGTATAATGTTTACCGTAATAAGAGTTCTGTTACCCGTAGTATTAGAACTTTAGTGTCTACTAAGAGACCTATAACAAAAGAGTATGTCTAGTCTTCCAGACTTGATCAGTGTTCTTTAAAAGGTATATCACATGAGTAATATGTCACTCTCGATATCCCTACAGATTTAATCACTGGTTGGAAAAGAGAATGATATACCCATCTTCACTTTGGAGCAGTTCTTCTTGCTGCTACCCTTCATAGCAGAAGAGGCTTACCAGTTACAACCAGACTAGCTTTGCTAAATACAAGGTACATGGAGTATCAACATGCGGTGATCGGCAAAGTCCTTACAACTTTATATGTTGGAAGTGTGATCTTAACCTTTTACCCAAACTTCAACATGTCCCAATAAGATCCCAATCTTCCTACAGCCATAAAAATCCAAGTCTAGATCTCTGAAGCTGATTTAACCTCATCTTCATTGATTGCTACCTTGCACCACCAAATAGTCTACCGACTACAAAACCACTCCATTGACCTTCAAATCCAGAACACCTCAGATGGTTTGATGATCATATGAGGCACAAAAGATTACCAACCATAATCCAGATCCCCAAACAGATCTCTAAGGATGAGCTTCAACAGCTTATGCCTTTAGAATGACTGACCAACTATGAGAAATATCCCCAGCAAACTGAGTCTATCCAAACAGCCGAATCAAGTTTCTACCGACAAAATGATGGAACAGTAAAAATTGTTTTCTTTAAGCCCAGTACTTCTAGCCAGCCATATAGACCCAGTACACCCAGCCAAACCGAGCCATCCTTGTTGTGTTCAATGATCACTCCAGTTGTATGTCCATGAGGAATTGAGATTCTTGTTCACTCATTTAATCTTGATGGATCACCGATGTACACTGATAAGATCAATGGTCATTTCATATGGGATCTTTCTGAAGCCCATATATATATAATCCTAATTGCACATGCCGTGGAGATGATGATAATGATGACTCTTCTCGTAGGAGGAGAAGAATATCAAAAAAGGTTCACCCCCTTGCAAACCACAGAAACCTCGAAAGAGAGAAGATCCATACAATCCTAGTCTTTGGATTGGTATGCAACCATGGATACATGAAAAGGAAATGAGAAAAAGACCTTTGCCTATCTATCAAAGAGCTTTAGAGATACTTCGTGAAGAAAAAGAACAAAGTAAGATCAAACTAGAGCTAATCAAACCACTAGCTCTTCAACTTGTTCGACCGTGCATGATGTTCTAGCAAGAGTCAACATCTTACCATGCAGAATTACTATCCTTGAACAAACAGACAGACCCACAGTTGAAAGTGGTTTCTAAACCATTTGTGTAGAAAATTATTGTTCTGTCTAATGGTCAGATAGAAGAACCATAGTAGTTTGAAACTGTCTTGAACTGGCAGACCCATAATGTCAAAGCACAGAACGTCTTCGTGCAAAGAATCGATTAAAAGATGGATTCGGTTGTCACAAGAACAAAAGCTCAAGAAGAAAGAGTTAATAGTTTTCCTGCCCAAGTACAACAGCTTTACAATAAGCTTCAACGACAAGTTACTCGGCTCGATGCAAATCTTAGACAGATGCTACAACAGAGAAACTTTGGTTATGAGTTTAACCAAAAGGAAGCTGAGATCAGACGTTTAAAAACTGAACTTGCAAGAATTGAGGCAAACATGGTTCTGCAACAACCAATCTTCTTTCCACAGTCACCAATTATGTTTCCAACCTTTCCAACTACTACATATAACCTATTTTCCCAACCACCGTCATTTCCAGAACCACATAAACCTTTCAAAATAACCTACGAGATTTTCTGAGATTTGGAAACTCCGAGACCATAAAGAACCAAACTTATTCCCATTGCTTTGTCTTCAAAAATGGAAGCAGAACCGTCTATACAACCTCAACCTAAACACCAAAAACCCAATGTCTCGTTATCAGACATTCCTTCAACATTACCACACCAACCACCAGAACAGTTAACCTCTCAACCTGTTCTAGAACGTATTCACTTCATTCCTACATCTAACCCACAACTCCCTAAACCGTCAGACCAGCTTGTCTCTCAGCCTATTGATGATTCCTCCTCTGGAGAGAAAACCTATGAATCATCCTCAGATGATGTGTCAATTGAATCTTAGTCTCAGACTACAGATTCTGAAAATGATTTTATTGATATCATGACATTGCTAATGGAAACTTCCACTAGTTCCAATACGCAGCAACAAACATAGATAGAAGAAGAACCAAATGAACGTGTGGAAGAACAGTCACCGCCAAAAGAACCATTAAAACCAACGAGTGGTCCATGGTTTACTTTTGATGGTCTTCCACCATCCAAATGGAGTGACAAAATCCATGAAATGACTGCTTGGATTGATTTTTGAATGACCAAGCCAAATACAACTCTCAATGAAGTATTTAAAGATTTCTCTACGATATTCAAAGAATCTCTCAGAGATTAGTTTCAAGCTCTCGGAGCTTACAAACAGATGCATTTCATTCAGGATGAGTCTGCAGGCTCTGCCCTCAGATTAATTCATACGGAGTTTCTTGGAGATGTCTCAGCCATTGAAAAACAAGCAAGAAAAAACTATTTCCAGATGAATTATTGTTCGTTGAAAATAAAAGAACTGGATTTCATTACCAGCGTATGTCCCATAAGTACCACCTTATGAACGGCGTGAATGATGTCTACCTTCGATATACGTATGTTACATCTTTACCAATTGAGCTACAGCCAGAAATTCAAAGAACTATTCTCTAAACCAAAAGAGAAATGAAAGATATTTCTCTAGGTGAACTTCACCAGATGGCTCCCTTAGCTCGAGAAAGGCTATGTGAGAATCAAGACATGTTCAAGATGATGCTTGAACAGAGGAAGCCTTTGAAGTTAGCTTGCCAAAAGTCTTAGCTGGAAATCAAATGTAAAAATAAGAATTGTACTTGTCCTTCCAAGAAGAAATCTCATTTCCAAAAGTATTGCAAGAAGGTCAATAAGTTCAAGAAGAAGAAATAGTATAAACGAAATTTTAAGTTCTTCAAAAAGAAACAATTCCATGGAAAATGAAAGACATCTAGCAGATATTTCATCCGCGGAAAGAAATGACATTTCTCCCAGAATTGTCCTAACAAACCAGAAAAGGCATCCAAGTTAATTGATCAGATCCATCAAAGCACACTCCTCGACCTTGAGGATGTTGAAATTGAATAAATGTTCTCTGAACAAGAAGAATCCACTTCAGATACAGTCTTTGCTATTGCTTATTCTTATTTAAATTCAGAATCATCTAGTGATGATAAGTTATCTGATTACATTTATGCCTACTGTTCACAGCCCTGCAACCTTCAAACCACTATTTCATCAACTCGCACAGTTCAAAAAACCATTCATACCCTTTTGGTCCAGATCCAAATCCTATCGTCCAAATATGACCTGTCTATTTCGCTAATTGGTTTTATTGATACAAGTTCTCATGGGAGTATGATGAACCCTGCAGTTCTTCCTCAACAATTTTGCAAAGAACATTATGAGTATTTCAGGGCTGTAGATGGAAAAAATTTCAGAACTGATCTTATTACCAGAAGGCCTATTGGTATTCAGCTCTTCCTAGAATTCATAGTTTAGATAACAGTATTTGGATCTAATCTTCATGATAAATATTTGCTTATTGGTTTTGATATTTATCATCAATCTAAAAAGCTTCAAATCTTTCATGATGGTATTCGGTTTAAACATTCAGTTAAGCAATTCACTACAATCCCTAAACTGTTTGCTCTCTCAGAAGCTCCACCTGACTATTCAGTCATCTCCAATAAACTTCTCACATCATGTTGTGACTTTCACTCTCAGTTCAACTAAAGCAACATAATAAAAGTGCAGTGACCTGTTAAGTTAAGGCTTGATTGAGCCTACCAAGTCAAGTTGGGTGTGCCAAGCTTTCTACGCGGAAAAGAAATATGAAGTTATTCGAAGAAAAAAGAGACTAGTCATCGATTACAAACCTCTCAATCACTTTCTCCAAGATGATCAGTTTCCTTTACCTAAAATCAATTCTCTTTTTTCCACCTCATTGATGCCCATAACTTTTCACCCATAACTTTTCAAAGTTTGATTTGAAAGTCAGATTTTGGCAACTTGGTATTCGATCCAGCGAATTGGTACAAAATTACTTTCTGCATTCTCAATGCTCATTACCAATGGACATTTATGTCTTTTGGTCTCAAAGCAGCCACATCTAATTTTTAAAAGGTCATGACATGTATATTTGAGCTCATCTTGCACAGTGCTCTTATATACATTGATGATATTTTACTATTCTCAAAAGACCCAAAAGTTCATTATCAATTACTTGAACAGTTTGAATCCGTTGTCCAAGCCCATGGTATTATGTTATCAGAAAAGAAGAGTTATATTGGAAAGTTCAATATTGAATTCCTCGGGATGCACTTTCATGATGAAAAATATCAGTCTGGTTCACATATTGCACAAGAACTACTTCGGTTCCCTGATAACCACTTGTCCAGAAAGCAAATTCAGCAATTTCTTGGGATGTGTTCAAAGACACAAGCCAGCTGTCCAGCCTCTTAAAGAAGAGAGTCTTACCTTGGGGTCCTGCCCAGACAACAGCTGTAAAGAACTTGAAGCAGATCACGTAGAATCCTCCTCTTTTGAGATTCCCAATACAGGGAAAATATTTTACAAATAGATGCCAATGACGATTATTGGGGAGTTGTTTTAATTGAAAAGATAAATAAAAAAGAATTCTTATCTGGCCATGGTAGTGGTCAGTTCAAAGACTCAGAGAAGTACTATCATACAAGTTACTGTTGGGGTTTTGGGCGGTAATTCAGGTAAACGCAGCGGATCGCGGAAAATCAAAATTTTTCGATTTCAATTATTTTTCTTGGGCAATTAAAATAAACTAATTTATTTCAATTACTCAATACTTAATAACTGAAATTTTACCCAAAAATCAGATTTTTCAAAAAATTAATGTTTTGCCCCAAAACTTTAAATTTTAATCATTTTAGTCCAAAATTGTCAAATCCAATTCTAATTGATTCCAAATCAATTCCAAAATGATTTATTCATGTCTAATACATGAAAAATCAGTTTGCAATTCAAAGAAACAGATTTTTTTCCTAATTGCCAAATGGTCCCTCAATTTTCAAGAATTTGCAACTTGGTTCTTTATGTTCAAAACATGCCAATATCAAATCAAAAAATTCCAAAATTTAATATACATCAAATATACATTAAAACTCATCACATATATGAAAAGCCCCAAATTTGGTGAAGGTTGAAAACCCTAATTTTACAATTTCACAAATTAATCAAATTAACACCAAATTAATCCAATTCAAAGATTTAATTCAATGCTTACAATACCAATTGAGTCTCACCAACATGAAATACCTCAAGAACAATTATAGGTCTAACATGAGTGGCTAATAAACTCTAAAAAAGGTAACTATCCATCAAAATGGAAAAAAGAATGCTCAATTTAAATCAAACTAAGCTAATCATATTAAAGCCTATTAGGAAATAAACAATTTCCATTAAAGAAAAGTAAAGAAAAAACTTACAAAATCTTAATTTTCCAAGCTTTTTCTTCCTTTTTTATTTATCTTTTCTCTTCTCTTTTAAAAATGTGTTTAGGGTTCTTAGAATAATAAACAAAAAAGAAAAAAATGCTTATATAATTTCCCTAAATGACCGATTTTTGGGGAAACAATAATAGCCACAAATTTTCATTTTTTATTTAATTAAATTGGAAATTGATTTAATTATTTTGTGGTAATAAAGCATCCAACAATTTGATGATTATCCAAAAATACCCAATTAAATCACTCCAAGTGTAACCAATCAAAATTGGCCACAATTTCTAATTAAAACTTGCCAAATATCTTATCTTAATAAGTAAATGGATATTAAATATTTATTTAATTTAATTATTCAAAAATTGAATAAATAAATAAATAAATATAAATATCTCAAAAATATATGTATTATATTTACATTAAATAATCAAAATACATATATTAATTATAAATGTCAAATATCACAATTCGACATTTAATAAATGGCCAAACGATCTCTAAAGCATGTATCTTCGTTTAACCGTTAAACGACTTATAAATAATCCGTATTTTTTTTTATAAAAGTTGCCCTAGTGCCCAACGAGTAGACCTGGCCAGCGGTTCGGTTCCGGTTTGGAACCGAACCGAACCGGCCGATTTCTGGTTCCACAAGTGTGGAACAAGAACCGAACCGAAAATAAATTAAAATAAATTACATTAATTTAATAAATAAATAAAATTATTAAATTGAAGTGCTTGAAGTTAAATTTTAAAAAATTTAAGTTGCCTAAGTATCCTCCAGGGGTGAAAGGAATCAAAGCTCACGTAGTTCTATTACAATTTTAAGATATTTCCCCTTTGTAAATTTACAATTTTGTAATTATCAATCATCATTATCAGTTGATCATTCAGCTCCGGTTCCACTTGTACTTGTTGTTGCAGATGCATTATCGAACAAGTCTTCGAAATCATCGGGGGCATCTTCTTGTTGTCTCAGATCAGCTCGAGTCCAATCATCCACATAAGCTGTTGCTTCTAGAGTGCTTCGATGTAATGAAGATCGTCTATCAATCATCATTATCAGTTGATCATTCAGCTCCGGTTCCACTTGTACTTGTTGTTGCAGATGCATTATTGAACAAGTCTTCGAAATCATCGGGGGCATCTTCTTGTTGTCTCAGATCAGCTCGAGTCCAATCATCCACATAAGATGTTACTTCTAGAGTGCTTGGATGTAATGAAGATCGTCTAGCTTCCAATATATTGCCTCCCAAGTGAAGGCTTGCTCAACCGCAAAGGTGGAAATATGCTGCCAATATCTCTTTAGCAATAATTGATAAAACATGATATATATTTTGATGTCGGTTCAACCATTCAAGTGTTGGACAATTATGACCCATAACATCAGTATTTGTACAGATCATGGTATTGTTGTACAAATTAACTATGTGACAAAGGAAATTACTTTTTTATCATTTGTAATTAGATTACCAAGATGTATAAATGATGAAAGGTCCATATGATTAGTTCCGGATTGAGATGATATGAGATAGTATCAATCCACGAAGGTTTAATCACTAAATATCCCTAGTTAGAACATTATCGAGATTGGACATCGATAATGCGTAAAAGACTAGTATTACACTTGTGCGCGTTGTCGGAGCATAACATCATAGTTCTCATATATTTGGGTATAGGATACTCATACAAGTGTAATAGAAGGTTTTGTTTACCGATGGTACGTGAACAGCTTCGCTCTGGATAGACCCCTCGGAATTCCATTGGTAGTATGACTATGTGTCTATGGAAGTCCGAATCAAGGTAGGTGTATTTGGTCTTAACCTGAGACTTGTACCGCTAATACTTGCGACAATCAATATACTTTGGTTTTGGTCGTCCAGGGCTTTAATAGGTTCTGTGTACGCCTATTCTTGGTATATTGAGAATCGTAGTGTACTGGTTGTGATGTCAAGACGGAAGTATCACTCTAGTCATAGTGGAGATGATGATCACGTAGGATACGGAACTGGTGCTCTTATGTACTGCAGTCATCGGGATAATATGACTAGGTCATGATTATCCGATTATAGAGACTAGTTACCAGATCCGATATGTGCTTCGTACGGGGCAGACACAATTCCAACCCCAGGCCTTGCACGTGACATCCAATACTAGATCGTAATACGCAATACTACGTATACAAAGCCTGATATAGATCACATATTCCTTAAGAATATTTCTGGAGAATTGGGTAGGCACGGTGCTTTGCTAGAAGCCAACCATGTCTTGTAAATCGGTAAAAATGTAGTACTAGGTACGTACGTGTTCGGATAGTCCGACGACCGAATTTACTGCCAACATATCTGGGGATCTCATTGTTCGCTTCCCAAAGATTCACCGATGATGTATGACTCACACTTTATTAATCTGAGATTAATTATAAGAGAGAGAAAATTAATCTGGGATTAATTTCGAAGATATTTTATCTGGGATAAAATATTATTTAAAGAGAGAGAACGATTAATTTGGAATTAATCGATAAAATAATATATTCGATATATTATACGAAATTGGATTTCGACGCGGAATTAAAATTAGATTTTAATTCGGGCAAACGAGTTAATTTAGAATTAATTCGTTAGCGACATGAATAGTAATTTTGCTAGGCATAATTATTTAATTAAATTTGATTTAATTATGTCGCAACGGAAAATTCGTTAATTCGGAATTAGCGAACCCAAGCTCGGGAGTGTTTTCGGGGCCCACTCGCATTTTGAATCAAGTGGGGCCCACAAGTCACATCATGTCACATCACTTGTCAACCTTTTACTTTTGGTGATGGTTTTAGGTGATGGAATGATGGTTGAGTGTTGGACACTCAAAGTTGATGTCTTGATTGGTTTATTACCAAATATTTGGTAAAGCTTTATTTGATTTTTGAAATCAAATACTTAAAAATAAAATCAAACCAACTTAACACAACTTCTCTCCTCTCCTCTTCTTCCATTCGGCCAAGGGCCACTTCTCTCTTCTTTTCTTGCAAAATGCCGAGGGCAACAAGGAACAAATAAGGGAATTTTGTGGCAAATTTCCAAGGTGCTAGCACACATCCGGAGTCTTGCGAAGGTGATAGGGAAACCCACCTATGGGCATGGAATGCACACCAAGCTTGGAGCTTGAAGGACCGAAAATGGAGGACAAAAATGGAGCCCAAAACCGTGAGCATCATGGAGCAAAAGCTTGAAGATTTTTGTTGTTCCTCGCATCGCAAAAGCCGATCAATATAAGTATGATTCCGCCATACTTCTTTGTTGTATTCGCACATGATTTCTTGCTTGAAATTGATCTTGGGACTAACTAGAAACCCAACAATGGTATCAGAGCCTTTCTGAGCATGAAATTTGATTAGGGTAAAATTTGGGTAAATTGGATTTGAGCATGTTTGAGTGAAATTACTTGTTTGAGCATGCTTGTATATGAATGACTTGGAGTTATTAGTGATCAATTTTGTGAAAATTGGATTGGAACAAATTTTCCCCAAAATTATGGCTTGGCCGAATATGATGTGTGCCCTAATGTCATGGTATTTTTTGATTTTGATCATTGGATGAGTTGAAATCATATGGGTAATGTTGATTTAGGATTTAATTGGATTAAAACCGAATCGGACAATAAAAACCCTAAAATACCGTGAATGATGTAGCATGGAAAATGATTGATTTTTGATTCAAATGTGTTGGACATGTTTTGATGATGATTAGCATAATTAATTGAGTAAATTGATGATTTGGAAATATTAATTTGGTTAATTAATTATCGCATACACTTTAAGTTAATTAAATTATGAAATTTGGAATTTGGTAATTTAATTAATTGAGCCAAAATTGGAATTGGGCTTGTAAAGTAGTAATTGGGCTTAATGGGCTTGGTTGGGCCAAGTTTGGTTTAGGCTAATTGGTTGGATCCAATTGGGCCCAAAACCATTTCCATAAAGTCCAAATATAACTAAATGGACCTTTAATTTTAATTGGGCCTAATGGGCCTAAATTGGTTTCTTGGCAAATGAGGGTGATTCCTTAAATGGGCTTTGGTATTTGAGTTTGACCCATATTGACCAAAAGTCCATGTCTAAGAAATTAATTAAAAGCCCATTGGACTTTAATTAAATTAACATTGGATGTTAATCGGGCTTTGAGACCCGTAATGATTAGATTTGGAATCTAAGTCGTAAAGGCACATTAAAAAATTTAATTATTTAATTTAGAATTAAATATAGAATTAGTATTAAATACAAATTGAATTGGATTTAATGTTGTAGTTTAATATAATTCGAGAATTCGTACTTTGAGTACTTATTCGCAAAATGAGTCGGACTCGCGCAAAATCAAATCCTTGTTTGAACATTGGATGGTCATTAATTTTCAGATTAATTAATTGGATTAGATTGATTGATAACATGCTTGTGTGAATACATGGATGCGATTTATGAATAATATATATCGGATGGATATTAGATGGGTGAGGGAAATTTTGGAAATTGTTGTAATAAATTTAGAATTTATTAATTGGACCTGCGTGTCCAGCCTATTACCTATTGACTCTGTGTATTTCTCTTCTCACTTATTCCCCTCAATGTAAATGAGGTTTCTTTAGAAGCGTTATGTAATTGGGTAGAAGTAATACTTGTGCTAGCGGGAGAGAGGAAAATGGAGAGATTTGTTCTAGGAAACATATGTTAAGTATCCATCCGCATATCATTATTATATTTATTTATACGTGCCTTATTATGTTTTTAGAATGCATGTTTAATGGTGTATGATGATGAGACCTTAACAAAGATAATTAATTGGTTGCCAATTACCCGAAAAATCCTCACAACATATTAAATGTTTTTCCTTCCATTGAGTGATTCTTACTCAAGATCCAAGACTGGCACTGGTTTGTTGGCCAAAGTCAAGACCTTTGTCCGTCGCGGATGTGTTTGAATCATGAAGGCTTTGTTCCATATCGGTGTCTTGTCCAAGTTGTGATTTGTTGGCCAAAGTCAAGATCACTTATTGTCCATCGACATCGATTACGAAGCTTTCCATGGTCAATGGGTTCCGCTTAACTGGGATCACTAAGTTTGTTGTGCCAAAGCCAAGGCTTAGTTGATTCAGAGGAAAAAGGTTAGGGAATATATTGGATATATTGGCATATATAAGATATATGTTCGGACTTGGATGTCCACCTACTGGATCTAGGAATTGGATGAGATCCAATTGATCTTAGAGATCTACCTAGTTAATTATCATACAATTTGTTGGCCAAAGTCAAGATTATGTGTTATTTAACGGGATCCTAGCCCACTACGAAACAAGGTTTCCCGAGTACTCCACATAGGGTTAGAGGCTCGCCGAAAAATAGTGGGAGGCAAGTATTAAATTTGCAATATTAGTTTAGTTACTTGCCATACGCGCTCATTTCAATTTTTCGTCGTTATATTAATATATTAATTGGACTAATATTTAATCGTTGTTTTAATTAAACAGTTGGACTGTATTCAAACTATTTCAATTAATAGTTGATTTTATAATTGGATTATAGCAATCAATATAATTGAATTTAACCAATTAAATTATAGTTGATTATATAGTTAGACTATAGTAATCATTATAATCAATAGTACCTAAAATCGTTGATTGGATAGTTGGACTATAGCAATCAAGAATAATTGAAAAATTAGTGTTTAAAACATAATCCTGGGTGAAAATGTTTTTAAAATGACTTTAATTTTCAAATTGGGAATAAAACCTCAGGATAGTCATGGGAACTGAGAAGTTATTCTATTTGATAGAATAACATCTTGGGCCTAAGCCTGGAGTTAAGAAAATAGTAGAGCATGATCTTTGGAAGATTCATGTGATGATAACTTAAGTGGTTAATCCATTATGCTTTCCAAATAGACTCATTAATTTCTTAATCAGATTAAGTATTAGATCCTTATAGTATGATAATGAAATTGAAGGATCTTCATAGATCTATCTTTAGATCTTAGAAGAAGTAATTGTAATAGAAAACACTTGGAGAGTTAATGGCTATACTCAAGGAGACAAAGCCGAAGTTTGCAATAAGGCAAGAAGCGCAAGGCGCATCTTACTTCGACATCTCAGTTGGCCAAAGCTTGGCTAAAGGCTTCTGGGGTGTGGAAAAGGGGCAAAGGCAAAATCATTATAATCTTCTAGGAAGACAAAGGACATATCCCAAGATGTCTGCCTAAATTGTGGCAATCGGGGTCACTGAATTGTGACTGCAAAATAGACAAGGCAGACATGAAGGAATTGAAGACGGGCAAGGTTCCAACTTCAAATATGTTTGTCATAAACATGTTCACTACTAGCATTAAAATTGGATTTTGGATACTGAGTGTGGTACATAAATATGTGCTGATGTGCAGAATCTAGTGAGAGTAAGATACAGACTTCAGATGAGATCTATCTACGAATCGAAAACGGGACGACAGT
Organism: Zanthoxylum bungeanum; assembly: GCA_019454045.1. Lineage (NCBI taxonomy): Eukaryota > Viridiplantae > Streptophyta > Magnoliopsida > Sapindales > Rutaceae > Zanthoxylum > Zanthoxylum bungeanum. Next base: position 49,402 of record SKCR01037996.1, on the reverse strand, counting down.
CGCTGTTTTAACCGTAGAAACCTAAGTTTAGCAAACTGTTATTAAATTAGGAAACTGTTAAAATGTAACTAGTTTGACTAGAAACATTATCTCTATATAAGGGTTTAACCCGTTGCGGGTATACCTTTATATTCTAGAACACTAAAGTGTTTTATTTTATAAAGATGATATTAAGATAAGCACATTAGATGTGAATAACAGTATTTATATTTTGAATATAAATGAATCTCAAACATATAACATGACAAACAAATAGCTCAAACTGATTTAATCAGTTGAGACTTATTTGTGGCATTGTTGTCTGGGACACAATTAACAAGACTCGTATATCCACACTTTTGAAGAGTGGATACTAGGACGGATTTTATTCTATTCAAATAATGTCTACGAATCTAGTTTATTAGGCAAAGTGCCTAAAACACCTTTTACTTAGTAAAAGTACAAGTGCCACCGATCTGTTAGCCCTCGTTAATAGTGACGTAAGTGGGCCCATGTCTAGCTAGGCTAGAGGTGGATATGAATGTTTCGTGACCTTTACGGATGTGGCATCGCGTTAAGGTTGTGTGTTTCTTTTGAAACACAAATCGGAAACTTTTGATTAATTCAAAGAGTTTCGACATGAAGTAGACAAACAGATCGGCTAAAGTATTAAACCGTCACGGTTAGACCATGATGGAAAATACTTAAGCAATAAGTTTCTCAAATACTTGAAAGAGTATAGTATTCTTTCAATGAGGACTCCTCCCGGAACACGTCAATTTGACGGTGCGTCCGAACAGAGAAACCGAACCTTGTTGGACATAGTAAGGTTAATCATAGGTCGCTCTGAGCTACCATTTTCCTTCAATGGGATACGCATTAAACAGTGCAAAACTTATTTTGAATAAGGTTCCATAAAAATCTGTTAGACAGAATTCATATTAGATATGAACAGGAAAGAAACCGGGTTTTCTCATTCCTGTAGATTTGGGAATGCTTGGCATATGTTTGGATGATACCAAACTAGAACCCAAATCTGATAAGTGCCTAAGTTGTTGGTTATCCTAGGGAAACCAAAGTATAGTACTTATACATCTCACAAGAGAACAATGTAATTGTTGCTCACCATGCGATTTTCCTAAGAGGAATACCGATATGCAGTGGTAAGTTGGAGGAAAGTAAAACTCGATGAAAATCGGAGTAATATTATTCCAGGCACCGATTCCTAATGGAACACAGATAGTTCATCAAGGATGAAACTATACCAATAAGCTTCGAATACACAAGAACCACGCAAGTCGGAGAGAGTCAGAAAACAACCTGGGAGGTGTGGGTTTCTGATCTCACCTCATAAATATGTCAATCTTATTGAGGAATACGAATTGACTACGTATGAGAAAGTGATATAAGGTATTGACTCCCTATTATAGCAAAGTGCCATGATGTACGAAATGGATTCCATGTATACCAACCAAGTTTGGACACTGGTTGTTGTACCGGAAGGCACTGTGCCAATTGGTACTCTATAAGTCTTCAAGGAAGACATACATGGAAAGGCGACATACCAACTGTAGGCATTGCATTTTTGCATGTGAAACCCGATAATGAGTCTCATTTGGAGGCACTACCTTTTGAGTCACGGAAGCCGCGGGAAACGGATATCAGAAGGGGAAATTCAGAATAAACAAGCTCACTGTCTTCGTTAGTGCTGCGTTCGTTACTTCGTTCGAACGTCAAACAGATTGCGGGCGTTCGTGTCGCGTTCGAGGAAGCGTTCGAACGGTGTCGGTAATTCTGGTTTTGCTGCTAGCCTCAACCCAAGCCCAATTAGCCCACCAAGCCCATAAGACACATCATAATTAAATCAAATATTAATTAAATTAAAAGTCAATTAAATAAAATATTTAAATCATACATAATCTAAACCAATCAAATATAATCATACCAAGTTAAAATCAATCAACCAACATATTATTCCCAAACTTAAAATATTGTATGCCTAATCAACATAAACTAAATATTCAACCTTCCCTATCTAGCCAAGATTTGTCCCCCCTCAATCTAATCATTCCCTTATCCAACACCAAATCAAATCCCTCTTTAATTAGCCAAATCCCTTTCCTTGTCAAGCCTAACCCTTTGCCTATAAAAAGAACCTTTCACCAACCTTCTCAACGCTAGTTAGCTAGCTCATACACAACACACAAGAAAATTACAGGAAGAACACACCCAAAACAGTAAGCAAAAGAATACAAAGGAAACGGCAGCGAAACCACAAGGAAACAGCAGCAAAACGGACTCGAAAAAGTAGCTTGAGCGGCAAAACAACGAAGGAAAAGGCAAACCAGTGAACCAGAAAAGTGGCAGAGCTTTACCCATTCCGATCTTCGTGAAACGCGAGTCCGAGAGACGGCTTAAGAGGTTAGACCTGAGGGTACTTTTCACACTCATCTTTATTTGATTTTTGTTATTTATTTTGATTGTATTTTACTTGTTTGTTAAATCTTGTTTGTGTATGATGTGTGTTGTGGGTATTGGATGAATGGAAGAGTGTCATCTCTTGTGGTATATAGGATGGAAACCCAGACGTAAATTCCGTAGCCGAATCCGAATGGACGGTAGTGCGGTCTGTACTTGGGACACAACTCCACGTACCGCTTGAGTAAACGACACTCTCTTTTGTTTTGTGTTGCTTTTGTTTATTTTTCGTCACTTGAATTCTGTATGTTGTTTATTTATGCATGATTCAATCGAGCGCATGGGCTTAGTAAGTAGAATGAAAAATCCCCTATGGGGAGGGGTTAAAGCCCTTTACCACGATGCTTCGCCGCGCCGGTTGATGTGTTTTCGGTTGGATGCAAGATACGTTCAATCGGGCATACTTAGTTTGATATCATTGTCTTTATCTTTTTATGCATGGTTCAATCAAGCGCATGGGCTTAGTAAGTGGAATGAAAGATCCCTTATGGGGAGGGGTTAAAACCCTTTACCACGATGCTTTGCCGCGCCGGTTGATGTGTGTTCGGATTGGATGAAAGATGTGTTCAATCGAGCATACTTAATTTGATATGATTGTCTTTATGTTTGTATGCATGATGCGATCGAGCGCATGGGCTTAGTAAGTGGAATGAACGATCCCCTATGGGGAAGGGTTAAAGCCCTTTACTACGATGCTTTGCCGCGCCTCGCATTGCACTATTCGCCATTTATTTATTGCGTCCTATTTCATGCATCAGGTCTGTTCCCGTTCGAACGCGTTTACGAACGCAACTCGAACGCGCATGCATTTTGCCTTATCATGCATCAGGTCTCATTTCCGTTCGAACGCGTTAACAAACGCCATACGAACGTGAGCATTCTGTTTCATTTCCGTTCGAACGCGTTAACAAACGCCACACGAACGTGAGCATTCTGTTTCATTTCCGTTCGAACACGATATCAAACGCCACACGAACGCGAACATTCTGTTTACCGTTCGAACGCGTTTACGAACGCTACACGAACGCGCACACACTGAACTGAGTCTGTCTTATCATATTCATGCATAATTGCCTCTTGGTTGATCTTTCTTGTATTATGTAGCCAATCATATTATTTGTATTCCTGCATTTATCCATTCTATGTGTTCTTGGGATGATATTCAAGCATGATTAGGTTGTTCTTAGTTTTCCATGATCGAGAAATGTTCATGAGATTGCCATGTGATGTTGCATGTTGTGATGACTAATTCCCTGCATGTAGAGTTAGAAGCATGATACTCTTGGAATAAATGTTACTTAAACTTGGTTAAATTATTACATAAATCCTTTCATTACAAGTGGCATAAGTAAGGGACCATTCCGAACCCAACGGTTTGAGGTATCCCTTGCGAGGGGTGAGTGCGGCCTTAAATCTCATTTTCCCGGTTCACACCGGGTGGCGACTCCATTATTCTCCGGTTTAGTCCCCCGTGGCTACTCCGTACTCCCGACCGGGCCGCGAGCCCGGGACAGCATGCGTCGTCCAGTTTCTGTTCCCACAGTCTGGCGACTCCACTGGGGATAGAGAATTGGCCCCGAAATATTGACTTGTGATGTTTGGATTTATGTTTTAATTGACCGTGTCTATAGTGGATAAAGTGAGGGTTTAATCAAAGGCATTTTGAGGCTAGGTAATGGTTTGGTGTCTTCCTTCATTCACTACCTTTCTAGAAGGAAAAGCTGTGAAGGCACCTAGATAGCCATCTACTCGTAGCCTATTGTTATGGACTAATTTGGAGGACTCGTTGTTTATTCCTGACAACAAGCGATAAGAGCCTAAGAGGCTTGGGTATTTAAGTGAGCCTCGCTCCACCTTCCCTCTGGGGAATCTACAACGGGAAATCCATTTGACAGTCCGTCACACACCATAGCTCATTGGCACGTACCTTAGTGTATAAAAAGGGGTGCGCTCACTTGGTCGCTCGAACCCTTGAGTGGGGAGACCTAGTTGTGGGCCATCCTTCGCCGGTGAGAGCCTTTGTCCATACTCTTGCTAACCCACCCATAGACCGGTTGGCTAAAGTAACAATTATTTCCTTGAATATGTGCTTGTGGACCATCCTCATTTGGATGCAGTTGGACTATTGTCAGAAATGCGGGCTTGCTGGGCCATTTAAACTGGGGCAAGTTCGTACCTTATGACTATTAGGCCCAAAGCTTCTGAAATGTCGATGGGCCACTTTGTAAAAATTATTATGTCATGTTTGCATCATCTTTCTTCTATGCTTGTGTTTGGGAACATCGTCGTTGGGATCCAGTTGGACCATTTGTCATGGGATATGGGCTTGTTGGGCCATTTAAACTGGGACAAGAACGTATTTTATGACTATTGGGCCAAAGGCTTCTAAATGATTGATGGGCCACTTTGTGCTTGTGTTCAGAACATTACCATTTGGATTTAGTTGGGCTCCTTGCCATGAGATGTATACTCGTTGGGCCATTTAAACTGGGACGAGTTCACTCCTATGACAGTTGGCCCAAAAACTTCTAAAATGATGATGAGCCGATTTGTGTGAAAATTTTAATGAGTTGATATATTTCTTGTATCGCATGCATATCATGCATCACACGCACCTCATGCATACATGCACCATGTTAACCTCATTTTTGTCTTGAAAGCCATCATAGATTCCCGTTGGGTTAGGAAAAATGGAAGACTCACCAAAATACTAAGAACAGACATGAGTGAATCAGATATTGAGGTATCCCGGATAGATCAGTTGGAAAATGGCTTCGCCAAGATTACTGAACAGTTGCAAGCCTTGACTGCTGTCATGACAAATATGGCTGTACCTCGTGCTGGGGGAAATTCTGAGAATGTGAGGCGTGATGAGCCTTCGAATGGGTTGGGGGATGATACCCCCGCTTTTGATGATGATATGGCAGAGTATGCAGCAGGCAGAGTATCTGGGTCTCAGGCAGAGTTACAGAAGCTTCGGGATCAGGTTGAAACAGTTACCCGTAAAATGAGGGGTAAGAATGAGGATTTGTTAGATTATGAGGCAATGACGTTCGGAGAACAGCTGCCAGCTCAGTTTAAATTGCCCGACATGGCCAAGTTTAATGGGAATGGAGACCCGAGAGTCCATCTGCAGAAATATGTCTCAGTCATGAGTTCAATGGGCCTATCACAGCGCCAAGTCCAAAAGATGTTTGGGATGTCACTCGAGGGGGCACATGTGGTTTGGTATCATAGCCTTGAGAAGAAGGTTAAGGAAGATTGGAAGGAACTAGCTGATGCTTTTCTGAAGCAGTATGTTACAGACTTAGAAATTGACTTGTCACTCCGTGATTTGGAGAACACTAAGCAGAAGCCGGAAGAAAGCTTCAAGGAGTATATAGACCGCTGGAGAAGCCAGCTTCTGAAAATGCAGACTCGGCCCTCTGAGAAGGACCAAATCAAGATGATCATCAAGGGCACCAAGCCCTCTATTTATAGTAAGCTGAGGAGGATGACTTCAATGATTTCTGATTTTCGACAATTGAGGGAAACTGTCATGGATATTGAGGAAGAGGAGGCTGAAAACAGAAAGTCCTATGGCCAGAATAGGCGGACTTTTGAGGGGTATTCTGAGACTAAGCCCGCTACTGTCGAGGTTGCTTCCATCAGGAATCGGCAATTCTCCAACCTTGGTAGACCTTTGTCGAAGGTATTTGAAAAGTTACAGGGACAAGGAATCTTGAAACCCTTAGAAGGCAAGCCACTTCCACACCCCCCACCACCACACAGAAATGTGAACCTTTATTGTCACTTCCACCAGCTACATGGCCATGACACCGACAACTGCACCCGCCTCAGGCATGAAATTCAAGATCTCATAGATTCCCATAAAATACCCAACCCATGAAAAGAAACCCTCAACCACCAAGCTTCTTACATGGATGACAGTGAAGAACCATAGGCCGAGGAAGAAGGCAGTGCTGCGGATGATGGAGATGTTCCTCCTAGTCTATTTGATCCAGTTTTTTTAAATGACATTGATTTTGTTACTTGTTCGAACTGTTTTCCTCAACAATAATAAAGACGTTCATTTCGCTGAAACTCTTCTGCAATATGAGTATATTTGAGAAAAGTATTCAACCTTGGTACTATGGAATCCAGTGATGAACACGGGGACCTTCGCAATAAGCAAACAGAAAAGATAAGATAGACATTCAGAAATTGGGAAATAGAGGCAGTGAAACTATCAGACTTGGAAGGGAATTAGTTCACTGAGCCGATCAACATAGACAGATTGAAGCAGTGGTTTGCCTGAGGAAAAGAAGACTAAGCAGTCACCAAGAGGATTGATGGAAGACCTAACCTGACGGGATAGGAACATGCATGCATGCATACACGTAACATTTTGCATCCTTTTTGTGTTGTTCTGTTTTGTAATAACAGGTTTCAAAGGAGAAAAAAAAAAGAAAGCGCCGAATGCAAGCCAACCAGAAGCAGTAACAGTACAATGTCAACAGTCTTCAGGAATGAATCACATGGGCGAGGCCCATATCAGCTGTATCAGTCTGGGGGCGAGGCCCATATCAGTATCAGTCTTGGGGCGAGGCCCATATCAGCTGTATCAGTCTGGGGGCGAGGCCCATATCAGTATCAGTCTTGGGGCGAGGCCCATATCAGCTGTATCAGTCTGGGGGCGAGGCCCATATCAGTATCAGTCTGGGGGCGAGGCCCATATCAGTAGCAGTCAGGGCCGAGGCCCACTTCAGCATCAGTTTTGGGGATGAGTCCCAGGGTCGAGGCCCACATCACTATCAGTTCTGGGGATGAGTCCTAGGGTTGAGGCCCATTGCATGAACAAGCCGGGAATGGCACTCCAAGAATGGAAAAACAGTTCGAGATGAACAAGCCGGGAATGGCACTCCAAGAATAGAAACACAGTTCGAGAATGAACAAGCCGGGAATGCCACTCCAAGAATGGAAACACAGTTCGAGAATGAACAAGCCGGGAATGGCACTCCAAGAATGGAAATACAGTTCGAGAATGAACAAGCCGGGAATGGCACTTCAAGAATGGAAATACAGTTCAGGAATGAACAAGCTGGGAATGGCACTCCAAGAATGGAAAAACGGTTCAGGAATGGACCACCTCACAGTAACAGTTCAGGAATGGACATCTCATAGTAACGGTTCGGGAATGGACCACCTCACAGTAACAGTTCAGGAATGGACATCTCACAATAACAGTTCGGGAATGAACCACCTCACAGTAACGGTTTGGGAATGGACCACCTTACGGCAACGGATCGGGAATGGACCACCTCACGATAACAGTTCGGGAATGAACACCTCACGATAACAGTTCGGGAATGGACCAACTCACAGTAACGGTTTGGGAATGGACCACCTTACAGTAACAGTTCGGGAATGGACACCTCACAGTAACAGTTCGGGAATGAACACCTCACAGTAACGGTTCGGGAATGGACCAACTCATAGTAACGGTTCAGGACTGGACCACCTTACGGCAACGGTTCGGGAATGGACCACATCACAACACGGTTCAGGAATGAACCAGGGGTCGCAGCACCTCACCACCCAAATCAACTCAACACATGGAAAGTCAAGTGGCAGTTGGCGAGCCAGGTAAGTGAAAATGCATTGCATAACTTTGATAGGATTGTCACTGTTGCACATTACAGAAGTCCCATCAAAGTGGGGGCGACTGTAGGCATTGCATTTTTGCATGTGAAACCCGATGATGAGTCTCATTTGGAGGCACTACCTTTTGAGTCACGGAAGCCGCGGGAAACGGATATCGGAAGGGGAAATTCAGAATAAACAAGCTCACTGTCTTCGTTAGTGCTGCGTTCGTTACTTCGTTCGAATGTCAAACAGATTGCGGGCGTTCGTGTCGCGTTCGAGGAAGCGTTCGAACGGTGTCGGTAATTCTGGTTTTGCTGCTAGCCTCAACCCAAGCCCATAAAACACATCCTAATTAAATCAAATATTAATTAAATTAAAAGTCAATTAAATAAAATATTTAAATCATACATAATCTAAACCAATCAAATATAATCATACCAAGTTAAAATCAATCAACCAACATATTATTCCCAAACTTAAAATATTGTATGCCTAATCAACATAAACTAAATATTCAACCTTCCCTATCTAGCCAAGATTTGTCCCCCCTCAATCTAATCCTTCCCTTATCCAACACCAAATCAAATCCCTCTTTAATTAGCCAAATCCCTTTCCTTGTCAAGCCTAACCCTTTGCCTATAAAAAGAACCCTTCACCAACCTTCTCAACGCTAGTTAGTTAGCTCATACACAACACATAAGAAAATTACAGGAAGAACACACCCAAAACAGTAAGCAAAAGAATACAGAGGAAACGGCAGCGAAACCACAAGGAAACAGCAGCAAAACGGACTCGAAACAGTAGCTTGAGCGGTAAAACAGCGAAGGAAAAGGCAAACCAGTGAACCAGAAAAGTGGCAGAGCTTTACCCCTTCCGATCTTCGTGAAACGCGAGTCCGAGAGACGGCTTAAGAGGTTAGACCTGATGGTACTTTTCACACTCATCTTTATTTGATTTTTGTTATTTATTTTGATTGTATTTTACTTGTTTGTTAAATCTTGTTTGTGTATGATGTGTGTTGTGGGTATTGGATGAATGGAAGAGTGTCGTCTCTTGTGGTATATAGGATGGAAACCCAGACGTAAATTCCGTAGCCGAATCCGAATGGACGGTAGTGCGGTCTGTACTTGGGACACAACTCCACGTACCGCTTGAGTAAACGACACTCTCTTTTGTTTTGTGTTGCTTTTGTTTATTTTTCGTCACTTGAATTCTGTATGTTGTTTATTTATGCATGATTCAATCGAGTGCATGGGCTTAGTAAGTGGAATGAAAAATCCCCTATGGGGAGGGGTTAAAGCCCTTTACCACGATGCTTCGCCGCGCCGGTTGATGTGTGTTCGGTTGGATGCAAGATACGTTCAATCGGGCATACTTAGTTTGATATCATTGTCTTTATCTTTTATGCATGGTTCAATCAAGCGCATGGGCTTAGTAAGTGGAATGAAAGATCCCTTATGGGGAGGGGTTAAAACCCTTTACCACGATGCTTTGCCGCGCCGATTGATGTGTGTTCGGATTGGATGAAAGATGTGTTCAATCGAGCATACTTAATTTGATATGATTTTCTTTATGTTTGTATGCATGATGCAATCGAGCGCATGGGCTTAATAAGTGGAATGAACGATCCCCTATGGGGAAGGGTTAAAGCCCTTTACTACGATGCTTTGCCGCGCCTCGCATTGCACTATTCGCCATTAATTTATTGCGTCCTATTTCATGCATCAGGTCTGTTCCCGTTCGAACGCATTTATGAACGCAACTCGAACGCGCATGCATTTTGCCTTATCATGCATCAGGTCTCATTTCCGTTCGAACGCGTTAACAAACGCCATACGAACGTGAGCATTCTGTTTCATTTCCATTCGAACGCGTTAACAAACGCCACACGAACGTGAGCATTCTGTTTCATTTCCGTTCGAACGCGTTATCAAATGCCACACGAACGCGAACCTTCTGTTTACCGTTCGAACGCGTTTACGAACGCTACACGAACGCACACACACTGAACTGATTCTGTCTTATCATATTCATGCATAATTGCCTCTTGGTTGATCTTTCTTGTATTATGTAGCCAATCATATTATTTGTATTCTGCATTTATCCATTCTATGTGTTCTTGGGATGATATTCAAGCATGATTAGGTTGTTCTTAGTTTTCCATGATCGAGAAATGTTCATGAGATTGCCATGTGATGTTGCATGTTATGATGACTAATTCCCTGCATGTAGAGTTAGAAGCATGATACTCTTGGAAATAAATGTTACTTAAACTTGGTTAAATTATTACATAAATCCTTTCATTACAAGTGGCATAAGTAAGGGACCATTCCGAACCCAACGGTTTGAGGTATTCCCTTGCGAGGGGTGAGTGCGGCCTTAAATCTCATTTTCCCGGTTCACACCGGGTGGCGACTCCATTATTCTCCGGTTTAGTCCCCCGTGGCTACTCCGTACTCCCGACCGGGCCACGAGCCCGTGACAGCATGCGTCGTCCAGTTTCTGTTCCCACAGTCTGGCGACTCCACTGGGGATAGAGAATTGGCCCCGAAATATTGACTTGTGATGTTTGGATTTATGTTTTAATTGACCGTGTCTATAGTGGATAAAGTGAGGGTTTAATCAAAGGCATTTTTAGGCTAGGTAATGGTTTGGTGTCTTCCTTCATTCACTGCATGTTTCATTTATAAAATCCTGACGGTTTTGTCGTACCGAAACAAGCAAACAAGGTTTGTAGGTTATTCGATCCATTTATGGATTGAAGCAAGCATTGAGTTCTTGGAATTATCATTTTGATGTAATCATAATGGTGTATGATTTAATTCAAAACGAAAATGATTCTTGTGTACATAAAGAGGTTAGCGGGAGCGCACTGAAAGTGATGTCCTAAGTAATGATGACATATCATTTCTTGGAAATGATATTCCCATAATACAATCGGTGAAAGCTTGGCTTTCATGAAAATTCTCCGTAGAATTCTTTGGAGAGACAACCTTTATTCTAGGAATAAAAATCTACTATGATAGATCTAAAAGTTGTTGACGTTCTCCGAGAACTCGTACATTGAAAAATGTACGCGACCTGGTGTCTCATATGTTTTGAGCATATGGAGTAACAATCAGGCCAATCCAAGTGATAGTCATTGGATTGATGTTAAGAACATCATTGAGTATCTTAGAGGAACTAAGGATGCTTTCTTATACTATGGAGAAGGAGAACTTGAAGTGACTGGGTTCACTGCTGCAAGTTTCTAAACCGATAAAAATGACTATAAGTCGTAATAACGGTACTATAAAGTTTGAATAACAGAACAGTGAGCTGGAAATCTTCCAAGCAAGATACTGTTACCGAATAAACAACAAAAAGTGGATTATAGCTGCAGCTGAGGCAGCAATAGAAGCCTTTTGGATCGATAATAATCCTAATCAGATTACGAGTAGTTCTATTAGCAGTTGAGCTAGGCTAAAACACAGGCTAAAGAATTAATGGTCTCATCAACGATCCAGATATATACTTCAATATTCATCTGATTCGTTCGGATCATACATCGTGGCGATGTGATGATCGAATAAATCGCATCAGATAATAACACCGTAAATTCGCTGACGAAAGCCTTTCCTCAGTAGAAGTTTGAGCGAACCGTACATAGTTCGAGTGTAGGACACTTGAGTGATTGGCTATAGGCCAAGTGGGAGATTATTGGACAATTATGACCCATAGCATCACTATTTGTACAGATCATGGTGTTGTTGTACAAATTAACTATATGACAAAGGAAATTGCCCTTTTATCATTTGTAATTAGATTACCAAGATGTATAAATGATGAAAGGTCCATATGATTAGTTCCAAATTGAGATGATATGAGACAGTATCAATCCACGAAGGTTTAATCATTAAATATGCCTAGTCAGAGTATTATCGAGGTTGGACATCGATAATGCGTAAAAGACTAGTATTACACTTGTGCGCATTGTGGGAGCATAACGGCATAGTTCTCATATATTTGGATATAAGATACTCATGCAAGTGTAATCGGAGGTTGTGTTTACCGATGGTACGGGAATAGCTTCGCTCTGGATAAACCCCTCGGAATTCCATTGGTAGTATTACTATGTGTCTATGGAAGTCCGAATCAGGGTAGGTGTATTTGGTCTTAACCTGAGACTTGCACCGCTAATACTTGCGACAATCAATATACTTTGGTTTTGGTCGTCCAGGGCTTTAACAGGTTCTGTGTACGCCTCTTCTGGGTATATTGAGAATCGTAGTGTATTGGGTGTGATGTCAAGACGGAAGTATCACTCCAGTCATAGTGGAGATGATGATCACGTAGGATACGGAACTGGTGCTCTTATGTACTACAGTCATCGGGATAATATGACTAGGTCATGATTATCCGATTATAGAGACTAGTTACCAGAGATCCGATATGTGCTTCGTACGGGGCAGACACAATTCCAGCCCCAGATACTGGATTGTAATACGCAATACTACGTATACTACGCCTGATATAGATCACATATTCCTTTAAGAATATTTCTGGAGAATTGGGTAGGCACGGTGCTTTGCTAGAAGCCAACCATGTCTTGTAAATCGGTAAAAACATAGTACTAGGTACGTACGTGTTCGGATAGTCCGACGAACGGATTTACTGCCAACATATTCGGGGATCTCATTGGTCGCTTCCCGAAGATTCACCGATGATGTATGACTCGCACTCTATTAATCTGGGATTAATTATAAGAGAGAGAAAATTAATTTGGGATTAATTTCGGAGATATTTTATCTATGATAAAATATTATTTAAAGAGAGAGAACAATTAATTTGGAATTAATCGATAAAATAATATATTCGATATATTATACGAAATTGGATTTCGACGCGGAATTAAAATTAGATTTTAATTCGGGCAAACGAGTTAATTTAGAATTAATTCGTTAGCGATGTGAATAGTAATTTTGCTAGGCATAATTATTTAATTAAATTTGATTTAATTACGTCGCAACGGAAAATTCGTTAATTCGGAATTAGCGAACCCAAGCCCGGGAGTGTTTACGGGCCCACTCGCATTTTGAATCAAGTGGGGCCCACAAGTCACATCATGTCACATCACTTGTCAACCTTTTACTTTTTGTGATGGTTTTAGGTGATGGAATGATGGTTGAGTGTTGGACACTCATAGTTGATGTCTTGATTGGTTTATTACCAAATATTTGGTAAGGCTTTATTTGATTTTTGAAATCAAATACTTAAAAACAAAATTAAACCAACTTAACACAACTTCTCTCCTCTCATCTTCTTCCATTCGGCCAAGGGCCACTTCTCTCTTCTTTTCTTGCAAAATGCCGAGGGCAACAAGGAACAAATAAGGGAATTTTGTGGCAAAATTCCAAGGTGCTAGCACAGATCCGGAGTCTTGTGAAGGTGATAGGGAAACCCACCCATGGGCATGGAATGCACACCAAGCTTGGAGCTTGAAGGACCGAAAATGGAGGACAAAAATGGAGCCCAAAACCATGAGCATCATGGAGCAAAAGCTTGAAGATTTTTGTTGTTCCTCGAATCGCAAAAGCCGATCAATGTAAGTATGATTCCGCCATACTTCTTTGTTGTATTCGTACATGATTTCTTGCTTGAAATTGATCTTGGGACTAACTAGAAACCCAACATCAAGGATTTGAAAAATTTTACTAACTAAACTTTCAGTAGGAAACTCGAAATTTGTAGATAAATAATTATATAATTCGGGGTTATTAGTTGTCGTATCCCTAGCTTTTTTATTTCATTGCAATAACCAACGATCCCCTGCGTTAAGTCTTGTTTGAATTACTGGTTCGCTACTACTAGATTCACCTAATGTTCCTAAGTTATATCTTACAATGTAATCATTAAATAACTCAATTAAATCATTTCTTAATTTCGTCATTATTCTTGTAATATCAATTTCATCTAATATTCCTAAATAACCATAGTAAACTTGTAAAGCACCATTCAAACCTTCTAATTTAAATCTAGGATCAAAAACAGCAGCAATAAGATAAAGTAAAGGAATTTCTCTAAAATAATTCAACCATTTTACCTTCATAACAGTAATGGCTTCTAACAAAATAATATCATTAGGTTCGCTACTTTCAGCATGTTCATCGAGAGCACCAACAATATTCAAACTTTCAAGAAGAAATAAATGTGTTGTTGGATAATAAACACAGCTAAAAATTAAATTAGCTTCATTAAAAACTTTTAAAATATCTAAAATGTTTTCACAAATATCCCATTGACTAGGATAAAGTGTGACATTTTGAATATGTTGAGGAAAAAAACTACATAATGCATCTTTTTATTGAAATGCTTGACATAAAAGAAAATAAGTTTAATTCCAACGTGTTGGAACATCTCTTGAAAATTTAATCGGTTTAATACCATTTATTTTACAAAACTTGGTCAATTCTCTCCAAACTTGAGAATATGACCAAATACAATTAAGTGTCATTTTAATAGGATCAAGGAAATGTGATAATAATTTTAGACCGTCTTGAACACATAAGTTAAGAATATGACATGTACAACGAATAAGAAAAAATCGACCCCCTAAATTTTGTTGACATAAGGATTTTAAATCATTGATGGATGCAGTATTTGCATATGCATTATCAAATCCAATTGTTAAAATTTTATCTACTAAACCATATTCATCAAAAATTACCTTCATCATTCTATAAATATTGTGCAGTATGTTGGTCATCAAAAACATTAAATGCAATAAGTCTTTTTTGCATGGTAAATGATGCATCAATCCAATGACAAGTCACACCCGTGTATGAGTGTGTTTGCCAATGGTCACTCCAAATATCAGAACATATAGAAATACGACCTTTCATCTCTTTAAATATTTCATTTAAAATAATTTTACCATCTTCATATAATTTAAAAATATGAATTTTTGTTGTGTTTCGAGTCATTCTACATGTAGAAGGATTTAAAGCATTATGCACGTAATTAGTAAAATGAAGTTTTTCACCAAAGCTTAAAAAAAGATGTGCCATACAAGTTAATTTCACAAATTCTTCTCTATTTTTTGCATCAGAATATTTAAATAAATCAACAGCACTCGTACCTCTACTAGATAATGTGTACCTGGCCATTTGAGTTTGCGTCGTATCAATTCCAAGTTCAACCGGATGATGTATTTCCATGTGCTTGATCATATTGAGAAAAAAAAAACTACATAATGCATCTTTGTATTGTAATGCTTGACATAAAATAAAATAAGTTGAATTCCAACGTGTTGGAAAATCTCTTGAAAATTTAATCGGTTTAATACCATTTATTTTACAAAACCTGGCCCATTCTCTCCTAACTTAAGAATATGACCAAATACAATTAAGTGCCGTCTTAATAGGATCAATGAAAGGTGATAATAATTTCAGACCATCTTGAACACATAAGTTAAGGACATGACATGTGCAACGAATATGAAAAACCAACCCCCTAAATTTGGTTGACATATTTCTTTTAAATCATTAATGGATGCAGTATTTGCAGATGCATTATCAAATCCAATTGTTAAAATTTTATCTACAAAACCATATTCATCAAAAATTACTTTCATCATTCTATAAATATTTTGTGTAGTATGTTGGTCATCAAGAACTCTAAATGCAAGAAGTCGTTTTTGCATGGTAAATGATGCATCAATCCAATGACAAGTCACACCCATGTATGAGTGTATTTGCTTGTGGTTACTCCAAATATCAGAACATATAGAAATACGATCTTTAATCTCTTTAAATATTTCATTTAAAATAATTTTATCATCTTTGTATAATTTAAAAATATGATGTTTTGTTGTGTTTCGAGTCATTCTACATGCATCATGATTTAAAGCATTATGCACGTAATTAGTAAAATGAAGTTTTTCACCAAAGCTTAAAGAAAGATGTGCCATACAAGTTAATTTCGCAAATTCTTCTCAATTTTTTACATTATAATATTTAAATAAATCTACAACACTCGTACCTATACTAGATGATGCGTACATGGCCATTTGAGTTTGCGTCGTATCAATTCCAAGTTCAACCGCATGATGTCTTTCCAGATGCTTGATCATATTGTTGGACAATTATGACCCATAGCATCACTATTTGTACAAAACATGGTGTTGTTGTACAAATTAACTATGTGACAAAGGAAATTACTCTTTTATCATTTGTAATTGGATTACCGGAATATATAAATGATAAAAGTCCATATGATTAGTATCAGATTAATAAGATATGAGACAATATTAATCCACGTAGGGTTTAATCATTAAATATCCCTAGTTGTAGTATTATCGAGACTGGACATCGATAATGCAGAATAGGCTAGTATTACATTTGTGCGTGTTATGGAAGCGTAACGGCATAGTTCTCATACATTTGGGTATTGGATACTCATGTAAGTGTAATATGAGGTTCTGTTTACCGATGGTACGGAAACAACATCGCTCTGGATAGACCTGTTGGTTTCTATTAAGGTCCCAAGATCATAAACAAGCATGTAATATATATGAATACAAATCAACGAAGTTGCGGAATACTTACATCGATCGGTTGAGCGACGCGGCAAGCAATAAAAATTCATTTTCTGCTCGGCAGTGAGCTGCAACCAGTCCCCATTTTCGGTCATCAAGCTTCAAGAATCCAAGCTCCAAGCTTCGTCAAATGATTCCCGGCTCATAGGTAGACTTCCTTATCACCTTCGCATGTCTCTCGGAGTGCTAGCTCTTGATGATTTTGCCGCAAAACCATCACACTTTGCTTCCCATTTCTTATTGACTCTCGGCAGTGGGCTGCCTAAAACCAGAAGAAATTTTGCCCTCCAAGGGCGTGAAGAAGAGAGGAAAAATGGAGGAGAGAGAGAGATAAATGTGTAATAGATTAATTGATTTCCAAAATCAATTAATAAAAACATATACAAAATTTTGAAAAAAGCGTTCAAAGAGTCAATAAAATTTGGCTCCAAATTTGGCATTAAATGCTATCCACCTACTCACATCAATCTATCAATCCATCAATCAATGAATGGTCACATTAATCAAAGTGACATGATTTGACGCTTGATGTGACGCTAGATTCGACTAGCGATTTGACGCTTGATTTGAATTGCGTGCCGCACTTGAATTCGAAATGCAATGCGCTCGCAAATAATCTCGGGCTCGGGTTCGCTAATTCCAAAATAACAAATTTTCTGTTGCGACGTAATTAAATGATTACGCCTAGTGAAGTCACTATTCACATCGCTAACGAATTAATTCTAAATTAATTCATTCCCCAAAATTAAAATCTAATTTTAATTCCGCGTCGATATCTAATTTCGTTTAATATATCGAATATATTAATTTAACCGATTAATTCCAAATTAATCGTTTTTCTCTCTTTAAATAATATTTTATCCCAGATAAAATATCTCCGTAATTAATCCCAGATTAATTAAAGTGCGAGTCATACGTCATCGGTGAATCTTCGGGAAGCGACCCATGAGATCCCCGGATATGTTGGCAATAAATTCGGTCGTCGGACTATCCGAACACGTAAGTACCTTGTACTACGTTTTACCGATTTACAAGACAAGGTTGGCTTCTAGCAAAGCGCCATGCCTACCAAATTCTCCAGAAATATCCTTACAGGAATAAAGGATCTATATCAGGCGTAGTATACGTAGTATTTCGTATGTCGATCCAGTATCAGATGATCACGTGCTAGGCCTGGGGCTGGAATTGTGTCTGCCCCGTACGAATCACATATCAGATGTCTGGTAACTAGTCTCTATATCGGATAACTATGACCTAGTCATATTATCTTGATGACTGCAGTACTTAAGAGTACTAGTACCGTATCCTACGTGACAATCATCTCCATATGACTGAAGTGATACTTTCATCTTGACATCACACCCAACACACTACGTTTCTCAATCTACCCTGCATTGGCGTACACAGAACCTGTTAAAGCCCTGGACGACCGCAACCAAAGTATATTGATTGTCGCAAGTATTAGCGGTGCAAGTCTCAGGTTAAGACCAAATACACCTACCCTGATTTCGGACTTCCATAGACACATAGTCATACTACAAATGGAATTTCGAGGGGGTCTATCCAGAGCGAAGCTGTTTCCCATACCATCGGTAAAACACAAACTCCTATTACACTTGCATGAGTATCCTATACCCAAATATATGAGAACTATGTCGTTGTGCCCTCACAACGCGCACAAGTGTAATACTAGTCTTTTACGTATTTATTGATGTCCAATCTCGATAATACTCTTACTAGGGATATTTAATGATTTATCCTTCGTGGACTGATATTGTCTCATATCATTCTCAATCCAGGAACAAATCATATGGACCTCTCATCATTTATACATCTATGTGATCTAATCACAAATGATAAGAGTGCAATCTCCTTTGTCACATAGTTAATTTGTACAACAAAACCATGATATGTACAAATAGTGACGCTATGGGTCATAATTGTCCAACAATCTCCCACTTGGCCTATAGCCAGTCACTCGAGTGTCTTACACCCGAACTATGTACGGTTGGCTCAAACTGCTGAGAAAAGGCTTTCGTCAGCGGATTTCCATGATTATCATCTGATGCGATTTATACGATCATCACATCGCCACGATGTATGATCCGAACAAATCAGATGAATATTGAAGTATGTATCTGGATCGTTGATGAGACCATTAATTCTTTAGCCTGTGCTGACGCCTAGCTCAGCTACTAACAGAATTATATCTAATCTAATTAGATTTATTGTCGACCCAAATGGCTTCTATTGCTGCCTCAGCTGCAGCAATATCCGCATTTGTTGTTTATTCGGTAACAGTATCTTGCTTGGAAGATTTCCAACTCATTGTACCGTTATTCAAACTGTATAGTACCGTTTGCGACTTATAGTCGTTTTATCGGTTTAGGAAACTTGCAGTAGTGATCACAGTCACTTCAAGTTCTCATTCTCTACAGATTAAGGCAGCATCCTTAGTTCTCTAAGATACTAACGGATGTTCTTAACATCAATCCAGTGACTATCACTTGGATTGGCCCGATTGTGAATCCATATGCTCAAAGCGTATGAGACACCAGGTCGCATACATTTTTCAATGTACGGTTTCTCTGAGAGTTTTATCGAAAGCCAAGCTTTCACCGATTTTTTTTATGGGAATATCATTTCCAAGAAATGACATATTATCATTATTTATATGACAACCACTGTCAGTGCACTCCCACTAACCCTCTTATATACACAAGAATATTTTCGTTTTGAATTAAATCATAAATCATTATGATTACATCAAAATGATAATTCCAAGAACCTGATGCTTGCTTCAATCCAATTATGGATCGAATAACTCGCAAACCTTGTTTGCTAGTTATTGTATGACAAAACCGTCAGGATGTTGTAAACATCCTTCAAAAGGTTTCCTTTTCAGGAAAACGATTTTCCCGTTCACCTGTCATATTTCATAAATGAAACATGCAGCGTCAGCAAGAATTATCCAAATGGATTTACCATGGCAACAGGTAAAAGGTTGAATCGTAATCAACACAATGTTGATAACGATACCTTTTCGCTAAAAGCCCAGCTTTATTCGTTGATATGTTGCCATCAATGTACGTCTTCCTTGAAGACTTATAAGTACCAATATGCACAATGCCTTGTGGTACATCAACTAGTATCCAAACTAAGTTGATATACATGGAATCCATTTCGAATTCATGGCACTTTGCCATAATAAGGGAGTCGATACCTTGTATCACTTCCTCATACGTAGTCTGTTGGTATACCTCAAAAGGTTAATATCTTTATGAGATGAGATCAGAAACCCATACCCCGGGTTGTTTTCTGATTCTCTCCGACTTACGTGGTTCTTGTGTATTCAAAGATTAATAGTAATAGTTTCATCCTTGATGAACTATTTATGTTCCATTAAGATCCGGTGCCTTGAACAGTATTACTCCGATTTTCATCAGTTTTACTATCCTCCCACTTACCACTGCATATCGGTATTCCTCTTAGGAAAACTGCATGGCGAGCAACAATTAAATTGTTCTCATATGAGATGTATAATTACTATACTTATGGTATCCCTAGGATAACCTACAATTGGCACTTATCCTATTTGGGTTTTAGTTTGGTATCATCCAAACATATGCATAGCATACCCAAATTATCAGGAATGAGAAACCCGGTTTCTTTCCTGTTCATATCTAATATGAAATCTCTCTAACAGATTATTATGGAACCTTATTCAAAATAAGTTCTTGCACTGTTTATGCTTATCCGTTGAAGGAAATGGTAGCTCATAGCGACTCATGATTAACCTTATCATGTCCAACAAAATTCGGTTACTCAGTTCGGACACTCCGTCAAATTGACGTGTTCCGGGAGGAGTCCTCATTGAAAGAATACTATACTCTTTCAAGTATATTAGAAACTTATTGCATAAGTATTTTCCATTACGGTCTTATCGTGACGGTATAATACTTTAGCCGATCTGTATGTCTATTTCGTGTTGAAACTTAAAAAGTTTCTGATTTGTGTTCTTCAAAAGAAACACATAACCATAACGCGATGCCACAACCGTAAAGGTCACGAAATATTCATATCCACATCTAGCCTAGCTAGACTTGGGCCCACTTGCTTCACTATGAAATAGGGCTAACAGATCGGTGGCATTTGCATTTTTACCAAGTAAAGGTGTTTTAGGCACATTGCCCAATAAACTAGATTCGTAGACTTTATTTGAATGGAATCAAATCAGTCCTAGCACCCACTCTTCAAAAGTGTGGATATATGAGTCTTGTTTAATTGTGTCCCAGACAACAATGCCACAATTAAGTTTCTTCTGATCAAATCAGTTGAGATATTTGTTTGTCATGTTATATATTTGAGATTTATTTATATTCAAAATATAAATTCTGTTATTCACATCTAATGTGTTTATCTCAATATCATCTTTATATAATGAAACACTTTAGTTTTCTAGAATATAAAGGTTCACCCGCAGCGGGTTAAACACTGATACAGAGATAATGTATCTAGTCAAACTAGTTACATTATAACAGTTTCCAAATTTAGGTACATACCCGAAGGTAGTTCCTAAACTTAGGTATCTACGGTTTAAAACAGCGACTTTCGTCCCATTTCCAATTCGCAGATTTATCTCAATTGAAGTCAGTATCCTGTTCATAACAGATTCTGAACATCAATGTATATATTTATATACCATACTAAGTATTTAAAATCCAATTTTAATACTAGTAGTGAACATAATGTTTACAAACATATTTGAAGTCGGAGCCTTGCACCATCTTCAATTCCTTCATGTCTGCCTTGTCCAAACGGCAGTCACGCTTCCGCGATCTCGTTTGCCACAATTAAGCAGACATTTTGGGATATGTCATTTTTCTTCCCAGAAGATTATAATGATTTTGCCTTTGCCCTTTTCAACACTCCAGAAGCCTTTGGCCAAGCCTCGGGTTTCTAGAATATCGAAGTATGGTGCGCCTTGCGCTACTTGCCTAATTGCAAACTTTGACTTTGTCTCCTTGAGAATAGTCATTAACTCTCCAAGAGTTATTTATTGCAATTTAGTACTTCTAAAATCTAAGTATAGATTTATGAATATACTTCAATTTCAGTATCATACTTTAAGGATCTAATCCTTAGTTCTGATTCAGAAATTAAGGAGTCTACTACGGTAAGTATGATGGATTAAGCACTAAAGTTATCATCACATAAATCTTCCAAAGATTATGCTCAACTATTTGCTTAACTCCAGGCTTAGGCATAATATGTTATTTTATCAAATAAAGTAACTTATTATTTTCCAGGACCATCTTGAAATTTATTCCCAATTTGAAAATTAAACCATTTAAATACATTTTCCCTAGAATTATGTTTTAAATGTCAATCTTTCTATTATATCTTGATTCTAATAGTCCAACTATTTAATCAACGATTTAAGTACTATTTTATATAATGATTACTATAGTCCAACTATATAATCAACTATATTTTAATAGATTAAAATCAATTATATTGATTACTATAATCCAATTATAAAATCAACTATAAATGAATTGTTTGAATATAGTCCAACTATTAATTAAAACAACAATTTAAATATTAGTCCAACTAACATTTAATTTATATGACGAATGATATTTGTTTGAGCGCGTATGGCAAGTAATTAAACGAATATTGCAAATTAATTCTTGCCTCCCACTATTTTTCGGGGAGCCTCTAACCCTCTGTTGAGTACTCGGGAAACCGTGTTTCCTAGCGGGCTATGATCCCGTTAAATATCACACAATCTTACTTTGGCCAACAAATTGTATGATAATTAACTAGGTAGATCTCTAAGATCGATTGGATCCAATCCAATTCCTAGATCCGATAGAGGGACATCCAAGTCCGAAACATATATCTTATATATGCCAATACATCCAATGTATTACCTAACCTTTTTCCTCTGAATCAACTAAGCCTTGGCCTTACAAACTTAGTGATCCCAGTTAAGCGCGACCCATTGACCATGGTAAGCTTCGTGATCAATGTCGATGGACAAGAAGTGGTCTTGACTTTGGCCAACAAACCACAACTTGGACAAGACACCAATATGGAATAAAGCCTTCGTGATTCAAACACATCCTCGACGGACAAAGGCCTTGACTTTGGCCAACAAGCCAATGCCAGTCTCGGATCTTGAGTGAGAATCACTCAATGGAAGGAAAAACGCTTAATATTTTACAAGGGTTTTTCGAGTGCAAATTGGCAACCAATTTATTATCTTTGTTAAGGTCTCATCATTATACACTCTTAAACATGCATTCTAAACACATAATAAAGCGCATATGAATAAAATAATAATGATATGCGGATGGATACTTTACACATTGATCCTAGATCAATTCTCTCCCTCTAGCACAAGTATCACTTCTACCCGTTACACTACACTTCTAACGAAACCTCATTTACATTGAGGGGAATATGTGAGAAGAGAATACAAAGAATATGAAGGTGATAAGGCTGGACACGCAGGTCCAATTAATAAATCAATTTTATTACAACAATTTCTAAAATTGTCCCACCCATCTAATATCCATATGATATACATTATTCATGCATCGCAACCATGTATTCACACAAACATGTTATCAATCAATCTAATCAAATTAATTAATCTGATAATTAGTGATCATCCAATGTTCAAACAACGATTTGATTTTGCGCGAGTCAAACTCGTTTTGCGAATAAGTACTCAAAGTACGAATTCTTGAATTAAATTAAACTACATAATTAAATCCAATTCAATATGCATTTAATTCTAATTCGCTTATTTAATTCCAAATTAAATATTACACTTTATTAACGGACTTTTACGACTTAAATTCCAAATTTAATCGTTACGGGTCTCAAAGCCCGATTAACGTCCAACGTCAATTTAATTAAAGTCCAATGGGCTTTTAATTAATTTCTTAAGGCGTGGACTTTTGGTCAACTCGGGTCAAACCGAATAACCAAAATCCAATCCGGGAATTACCCCATAAGCCCATAAATCAATTTTGGCCCATTAGACCCAATTAAACTTTAAAGGTCCATTAAGTCGCATTTGGGCTTTATGGAGGCGGTTTTGGGCCCAATTGGATCCAATCCATTTGGCCTAAACCTAACTTGGTACAACCAAGCCCAATAAGCCCAATAACAACTTTAAAGGCCCAAATCCAATTTTAAGCCCATTTAACCAAACACAAAAATTCCAAATTTAATGTTTAATTAAACTAAAGTGTATTAACATAATTAATCACCCAAATCAATATTTCCAAAACACCAAATTAGTACTAATTAATCATGCCATCAATAACAAAACATGTCCAACACATTTTATCAAAAATCAAACCCAATTCATGCTTCTAATGTCTCGGCAATGTAGGGCAATTTGTGTCCGATTAGGTTTCAATCCAATTAAATCATCAATCGACATTAATTCAACATTCCCAAATGATTCTAACTCATCCAATGAATCAAAATCAAAAAATCACGAAGACATTTAGGGCTAGTGTATTCGGCCAAGCCTAATATTTTGGGCAAATTTGTTCCAAACAATATTTGATCAAATTGATCCAATCAATATTAAATTAAAACACATTTAAGCATATTCATTCATCCAATTTCACAAAATCATGCTCAAAATCATTTTACCCAAATTTTAACCCTAAGTCAAATTTCATGCTTTAACCTCGCTCTGATACCATTGTTGGTTTCTATTAAGATCCCAAGATCATAAACAAGCATGAAATATGTGTGAATACAAATAAACGAAGTTGTGGAATACTTACATCGATCGGTTGAGCGACGTGGCAAGCAACAAAAATTCATTTTCTGCTCGGCAGTGAGCTGCAACCAGTCTCCATTTTCGGTCATCAAGCTTCAAGAATCCAAGCTCCAAGCTTCGTCAAATGATTCCCGGCTCATGGGTAGACTTCCCTATCACCTTCGCATGTCTCTCGGAGTGCTAGCTCTTGATGATTTTACCGCAAAACCATCACACTTTGCTTCCCATTTCTTCTTGACTCTCGGCAGTGGGCTACCTAAAACCAGAAGAAATTTTACCCTCCAAGGGCGTGAAGAAGAGAGGAAAAATGAAGGAGAGAGAGAGATAAATGTGTAATAGATTAATTGATTTCCAAAATCAATTAATAAAAACATATACCAAATTTTGAAAAAAGCTTTCAAAAATTCAATAAAATTTGGCTCCAAATTTGGCATTAAATGTTATCCACCTACTCACATCAATCTATCAATCCATCAATCAATAAATGGTCACATCATTCAAAGTGACATGATTTGACACTTGATGTGACGCTAGATGCGACTAGCGATTTGACGCTTGATTTGATGCGTGCCGTACTCGAATTGGAATGCGAATGCGCTCGCAAATAATCTCGGGCTCGGGTTCGCTAATTCCAAATTAACGAATTTTCCGTTGCGACGTAATTAAATGATTACGCCTAGTGAAGTCACTATTCACGTCGCTAAAGAATTAATTCTAAATTAATTCGTTCCCCAAAATTAAAATCTAATTTTAATTCCGCGTCGAAATCCAATTTCGTTTAATATATCGAATATATTAATTTAACCGATTAATTCCAAATTAATCGTTTTTCTCTCTTTAAATAATATTTTATCCCAGATAAAATATCTCCGCAATTAATCCCAGATTAATTTTCTCTCTCTTCTAATTAATCCCAGATTAATTAAAGTGCGAGTCATACGTCATCGGTGAATCTTCGGGAAGCGACCCATGAGATCCCCAGATATGTTGGCAGTAAATTCGGTCGTCGGACTATCCGAACACGTAAGTACCTTGTACTACGTTTTACCGATTTACAAGACAAGGTTGGCTTCTAGCAAAGCGCCATGCCTACTCAATTCTCCAGAAATATCCTTACAGGAATAAAGGATCTATATCAGGCGTAGTATACGTAGTATTGCGTATGTCGGTCCAATATCGGATGATCACGTGCTAGGCCTAGGGCTGGAATTGTGTCTGCCCCGTACGAAGCACATATCAGATGTCTGGTAACTAGTCTCTATATCGAATAACTTTGATCTAGTCATATTATCCTGATGACTGCAGTACTTAAGAGTACTAGTACCGTATCCTATGTGACCATCATCTCTATATGACTGAAGTGATACTTCTGTCTTGACATCATGTAGGGGTTTTTAGGGGCTAAATCCGGTAACGCAGCGGAAGCGGTGGAAAATATTATTTTCCGATTTCAAAATTTTTTCTCGGATTAATTAAATAAACATATTTATTTAATATTCCAATAATCAAATTATGAACAAAATTCAATAAATCATATTTAGGTGAATTTACCGAATTACCCTTACTTGGTATTTTTGTCCATTTTAGTCCGAAATTGATCAAATCAATTTTGAATGATTCTAAATCATTTCTAAGATGAACTTAGCATGTTCAAAACATCAAAACACCAAAGCAACCAAAATCCCCAAATTTCAAGTTCTTGGCCGAGAGCCTCCAAAGGGGCCATTTGTGCACTTTGTCATTTCATGCTTCAAAACACATCAAGATGTAATCCAATCAACATGAAACTTTATATGCATCATATACACATCCAAATACACAACATATATGAAAAGCCCCAAATTTGGAATTGGTCATGAACCCTAATTTTTCAATTTCCTCAAATTGGACAAATTAGACCAAATAGTTTAAATCAATTACTTTAATCATCATTCTTCCATCCAATCCAAGTCTCAACACAATGAAACAACTCAAGATCAAAATAGGTCATTAAGAGTGGGTCAATAACTCTAGATTAGCAACATGGTTTCCAAAACCTTAAAAGAAAGCTTATAACTACAATAGTCACAATCTTCCTTCATCATACATGCTCAACACTTCCATCAAAACTTCCACCAACAAAAACATAAAGAATAAAGAAATAAATAACCTAATAACATCATATGTTAAAGCCTAGATCCTAAGGAACATTTTCCTTACTAATAGCAAGTTGAAGAAACTTACTAAAATCCAAGCTTTCTTTGATTTTTGTCTTTCTTTCTCACAAGCTTCTTATGTTTCTTCAATGGAGTTTTTCTTTTGTAAAGTGTATTAGGTTAAGAATAAAATGAAATGAAAAACAATATATACTTGTATCATTTTGCCTTGGCCGAAATTCACCAAAACAAATACAAGATTATTAAATTTCATTTTCATTTCACTTTAATTTAGTCAACTTGCATAAATATCCAAATAACACTTTATTAGATATTTAATTAAGTCAACAAAGGCAACTAATATCATTTACATCAAATATCCTAATGTAAGATATTTATATTTTAATTAATTTAATCATTTAATAATTAAATAATCAATTAATTAATCAAATACAAATATATTAAATATATGTATAATATTTACATTAAATATTAAAAACATATATTCATTTAGGATATAAGTCAAATAACTCATTTTAACTATTAATTAATGTGTATTTAAATTAATCAAGTATTAAATGTAAATACACAATAATTAGGCAAATGACTATCTAGTCCCTTTAGCACGTATCTTGCGTTTAACCTTTAAACGACTTTATAAATAATCAATATTATTTATTAATGTTGCTCTAGTGCTCTACGAGTATGTTTCATTATTGAGACTCTCTAGATTCAGGTATATCCGTCATGAAATCAAATTTCGTGTTCATAATCTATCCACCCGTAGATTATGATGATCACAGATAATCTCGCTGAACCATACAGGTCGAGGTCATGGCAAATGTATAATTCCTCCGTCACAGGTATCCGGATAAATCCCAGAGATATAGATATAAACGTCAAATCTCTATGGGGATTATCCAGTCGACTATTCCATTAGCAATCTTTAAAAGAATGTTTAGAACTAGCTTCTAAACTTTACCACGGGCCCATTGTTTTATCTGATTTCTAATCATATGGACTAGCTATGCTCTAATACACAGAACTGACGGATCCTATCTTGATACACATAGGACACCCTGAGGATCTATCCACACCCAACGAACAGGCGGAGGTCTGATCTAAATAGATCGGTGACGTGACTGCCATCTAAGTGTAGAAGATGTCTCATGTGCCCACAATGGCATCTCAAGTCTAAGAATCACAAGTGCTACTCAACCCGAGAAGATTCTTATTGACGTTGGTGTACCATCCATTAAGAATCTTAGGTGAGTCGTTCAGTGTTTATCCGCTATAAACACCCACACGTCTATACTAGTCTCCAAGACTAATGGTTCATTGAGAAACCATTGGAATCATATATTCCAATATACGACATGTACCGGTCTCAATGGGTTTACTTTACTGACCAAGTAGTGTAAACCTTGACCAGGAACAGTCTGAGAATGACAACGTCATGATACTACTCAATGTCAGTTGCGACGTTTTTGCAACATTACCATGACTAATCATTCTAAGGTCAATACGTCTTTACCATATTAAAAGATAGATTATATTATAGAAACTGCATATATTATTCATAATAATAATGTTTTACAGAAGTATTCAAAAGAAATACAACCGGGAATTGGCGCTCTGAGCACCAACCCCAACAAAATCTCCCACTTGCTCTAGTGCCAATATCGATTGTATCTAATACCCATCGACTCCACGTGTTTATCAAACAGCTTCGGAGGTATGGCCTTCGTCAGCGGGTCTGCTACATTATCATCACTCGGTACCTTGCACACGACAATATCCCATCGCGACACAATCTCTCGAATGATGTGGTACTTGCGTTCCACATGCTTCGACTTCTGATGCGCCATCGGTTCCTTTGCTTGCGCAATGGCTCCAGTATTATCACAGTATAACGGAATCGCATTCTCGATACTTGGGATAACTCCCAATTCTGTGATAAATTTCTTTATCCACACAGCCTCTTTTGCAGCTTCAGAAGCTGCAATATATTCCGCCTCAGTGGTGGAATCAGCTGTCGATCCCTGTTTGGAACTCTTCCAACAAACTGCACCTCCGTTAAGGGTAAAGACAAATCCAGATGTAGACTTTCTATCATCGGGATCCGATTGGAAATCGGAGTCTATATACCCATTAACCTGCATTTCGTTTCCTCCATAAATTATTAACTTGTCCTTGGTACCTTTAAGATACTTTAGGATATGTTTAATGGTCATCCAATATATCGACTAGTTACGCTAACAGCGAAACTGATATCAGGCCTCGTACATAACATGGCATACATTATGCTACCCAAACACGAAGCATAAGGTTAGTTAGACATTCTAACATTCTCATCTTCTGTTTGTGGACACATCTTCTTAGAAAGATGAATCCCATGTCTGAACGGTATGTTTGCTGTCTTACAGTTACCAAAACTATACCGTTCCAAGATCTTATCTATGTACGTTGATTGGGATAACCTAATCAGCCTCCTTTGTCTATCTCTATAGAGTTTTATCCCTAAAAGATAGGAAGCTTCTCCCAGGCCCTTCATGGAGAAATTCTTACAGAGGTATGCTTTGACGCTTTGTAACATACCTAAATCATTCCCAATGATTAGGATGTCATCAACATATAGGACTAAAAATACGACTATGCTCCCACTGGCTTTCTGATACACACAAGATTCTTCTGAATTCTTGAGAAAACCAGACGATCTAATAATCTCGTCGAATCAAAGATTCCAACTTCATGAAGCTTGTTTAAGTCCATAAATGGACTTCTTAAGCTTACATACCATACCCGAGTTTTCGCTGGACGCAAAACCTTCCGGCTGTTCCATATAGATTTCTTCATCAAGAAATCCATTTAGAAAAGCCGTTTTGATATACATTTGCCAAATCTCGTAGTCATGATACGCAGCTATAGAAAGCAAAATCCGAATAGACTTAAGCATTGCTACTGGTGAAAAAGTTTCATCGTAGTCGACGCCAGGTCGCTGCGTGTAACCTTTCGCTACCAGTCGGGCCTTGTAAGTTTCAACCTTACCGTCAGGCCCTCGCTTCCTCTTGTAAACCCATTTACAACCGATATGAACAATTCCTTCGGGAAGCGGAACCAAGTCTCAAACTTGATTCTCATGCATTGAGTCTATCTCGGATTTCATGGCACTTTGCCATTTCACGGAGTCGATGTCCAACATCGATTCTCTATAGGTGAAATGATCTGTCTCTTCAACTAAGAGAACATCCAAACTCTTTTCTTGTATCAAATACAAGCGTTCATGAGGTCTAGATACCTTTTCCGACCTACGGAGTGTGTGTGTTGAAGGTCCTTCATCTACTTGAACTTCAGGTTCCTCTAATAACCTGTCTATGATTACCACCTTCTGACAAAAATTCTACTTCTAGAAATTTTACGAAGCAAGCTACGAACACATTTCGATGCTCGGTATCATAGAACAGATATCCCCTCGTACTCGAAGGATATCCGACAAACCTAAACTTTTTCCCTCGAGGCGAAAGCTTATCTTGCTGAGTCACCCTGACATAGGCAGGACAACCCCAAACCTTAATATAATTAAGATTTGGTCTCCTACCAAACCATATCTGATACGGAGTCGTAGGAACAGCTTTTGAAGGAATCTCGTTCAAAAGATGTGCGGCTGTTAAGAGAGAGTAGCCCCATAAATAATAGGGCAAATCTGTGAAACTCAACATTGATCGGACCATATCCAATAAAGTCCGATTTCTCCTCTCAGACACTCCATGTGTTGTGGAGTACTGGAGGAGTATATTGAGCGAGAATCCCATTCTCCTTCATATAATCCATGAACTCACCACTCATATATTCGCCACCTCGATCTGATCGAAGGCATTTATATATTTACCAGTTTGTTTTTTCTACTTCATTTCGGAACTCTTTGAACTTTTCAAAGGTTTCCGATTTATGTCTCATCAAATAGACATAACCGTACCGTGACAGATCATCGGTAAAGGTAATGAAGTACGAATAACCACTGTGAGCAGTTTGACTTAGTGGACCACATACATCAGAATGCACGAGTTCCAGTAAGTTGGTGGCACGGTGTCCATCACCAGAAAATGGGGCTTTGGTCATCTTACCCTGAATATAGGATTCACAAGTTGGATAGGATTTAATGGTAAGATCTGGTATCAAACCATTCCTAACCAATTGGGTAAGGCGTTTAACGCCAATGTGACCAAGTCTCATATGCCATACTGTATTCCCACTAAATCATGCAATACTTATTCCCCAAAAGAATACAAAGATTAATAATTAAATTAAATACTAATAGTGAAAGGTGGATCCCGTGAATATATTTCGGCTCACAGCAGAGGCACGGTCTCGCCTACGTATATTCATCAGGTAGACAACTCATTTGTCAATCATTCTCAAATGACTCCTGGGTTTCCGGTCCTGGTCGTTTCTCGTTGTCGATGCGAAGGCAGGCCCACAAGGAGACGTACCAAGGTTAAACTCGTCAACGATAAACTCAAGTTACTTACGTAATCCTGACAGCTAGGGCACGTTCAGAATTCCGCTTTTACTTGAATTTACCTAGTATCTTATATACATCCGGTATAAATAAATCTCTATCGGATACACCCTCACAGCAGAGGCACGGTCTCGGATGTAGTCACAGAGAAGTATTCATAATCCGTATTGACAAGATGGACCACATAACATGCATCAAATACATAATTACATTAAAACCTTATTAATTAGGGATTTTTCCGCTAAGTGTCATACACCCTAAATCTAACCAATTAGATTATAATAAGCATGTATAAAGTCAAGAAAACATGATTAAACATTGATTTAATCAAAGCTAAACATTTTAGGGGCCTAGAATCAGACTCGCTCTGATACCATTTTGTATGGGTTTTAAGGGCTAATCCGGTAACGCAGCGGAAGCGGTGGAAAATCGTATTTTCCGATTTCAAAACTTTTTCTCGGATTAATTAAATAAACATTTTTATTTAATATTCCAATAATCAAATTATGAAATAAAATTCAATAAATCATATTTAGGTGAATTTACCGAATTACCCTTACTTGGTATTTTTGTCCATTTTAGTCCGAAATTGATCAAATCAATTTTGAATGATTCTAAATCATTTCTAAGATGAACTTAGCATGTTCAAAACATCAAAACACCAAAGCAACCAAAATCCCCAAATTTCAAGTTCTTGGCCGAGAGCCTCCAAAGGGGTGCCATTTGTGCACTTTGTCATTTCATGCTTCAAAACACATCAAGATGTAATCCAATCAACATGAAACTTTATATGCATCATATACACAACATATATGAAAAGCCCCAAATTTGGAATTGGTCATGAACCCTAATTTTTCAATTTCCTCAAATTGGACAAATTAGACCAAATAGTTTAAATCAATTACTTTAATCATCATTCTTCCATCCAATCCAAGTCTCAACACAATGAAACAACTCAAGATCAAATATAGGTCATTTAAGAGTGGGTCAATAACTCTAGATTAGCAACATGGTTTCCAAAACCTTAAAAGAAAGCTTATAACTACAATAGTCACAATCTTCCTTCATCATACATGCTCAACACTTCCATCAAAACTTCCACCAAAAAAAACACAAAGAATAAAGAAAAATAACTAATAAACATCATATGTTAAAGCCTAGATCCTAAGGAACATTTTCCTTACTAATAGCAAGTTGAAGAAACTTACTAAAATCCAAGCTTTCTTTGATTTTTGTCTTTCTTTCTCACAAGCTTCTTATGTTTCTTCAATGGAGTTTTTCTTTTGTAAAGTGTATTAGGTTAAGAATAAAATGAAATGAAAAACAATATATACTTGTATCAATTTTGCCTTGGCCGAAATTCACCAAAACAAATACAAGATTATTAAATTTCATTTTCATTTCACTTTAATTTAGTCAACTTGCATAAATATCCAAATAACACTTTATTAGATATTTAATTAAGTCAACAAAGGCAACTAATATCATTTACATCAAATATCCTAATGTAAGATATTTATATTTTAATTAATTTAATCATTTAATAATTAAATAATCAATTAATTAATCAAATACAAATATATTAATATATGTATAATATTTACATTAAATATTAAAAACATATATTCATTTAGGATATAAGTCAAATAACTCATTTTGACTATTAATTAATGTGTATTTAAATTAATCAAGTATTAAATGTAAATACACAATAATTAGGCAAATGACTATCTAGTCCCTTTAGCACGTATCTTGCGTTTAACCTTTAAACGACTTTATAAATAATCAATATTATTTATTAATGTTGCTCTAGTGCTCTACGAGTATGTTTCATTATTGAGACTCTCTAGATTCAGGTATATCCGTCACGAAATCAAATTTCGTGTCCATAATCTATCCACCCGTAGATTATGACGATCACGGATAATCTCGCTGAACCATACAGGTCGAGGTCATGGAAAATGTATAATTCCTCCGTCACAGGTATCCGGATAAATCCCAGAGATATAGATGTAAACGTCAAATCTCTATGGGGATTATCCAGTCGACTATTCCATTTACAGTCTTTAAAAGAATGTTTAGAACTAGCTTCTAAACTTTACCACGGGATCATGGTTTTATCTGATTGCTAATCATATGGACTAGTTATGCTCTAATACACAGAACTGACGGATCCTATCTTGATACACATAGGACACCCTGAGGATCTATCCACACCCAACGAACAGGCGGAGGTCTGATCTAAATAGATCGGTGACGTGACTGCCATCTAAGTGTAGAAGATGTCTCATGTGCCCACAATGACATCTCAAGTCTAAGAATCACAAGTGCTACTCAACCCGAGAAGATTCTTATTGACGTTGGTGTACCATCCATTAAGAATCTTAGGTGAGTCGTTCAGTGTTTATCCGCTATAAACACCCACACGTCTATACTAGTCTCCAAGACTAATGGTTCATTGAGAAACCATTGGAATCATATATTCCAATATACGACATGTACCGGTCTCAACGGGTTTACTTTACTGACCAAGTAGTGTAAACCTTGACCAGGAACAGTCTGAGAATGACAACGTCATGATACTACTCAATGTCAGTTGCGACGTTTTTGCAACAGTACCATGACTAATCATTCTAAGGTCAATACGTCTTTACCATATTAAAAGATAGATTATATTATAGAAACTGCATATATTATTCATAATAATAATGTTTTACAGAAGTATTCAAAAGAAATACAAACGGGAATTTGCGCTCTGAGCACCAACCCCAACACATCACACCCAACACACTACGATTCTCAATCTACCCAGCATTGGCGTACACAGAACCTGTTAAAGCCCTGGACGACTTCAACCAAAGTATATTGATTGTCGCAAGTATTAGCGGTGCAAGTCTCAGGTTAAGACCAAATACACCTACCCTGATTTCGGACTTCCATAGACACATAGTCATACTACCAATGGAATTCCGAGGGGGTCTATCCAGAACGAAGCTATCCCGTACCATCGGTAAAACACAACCTCCTATTATACTTGCATGAATATCATATACCCAAATATATGAGAACTATGTCATTGTGCCCTCACACACGCGCACAAGTGTAATACTAGTCTTTTACGTATTTATCGATGTCCAATCTCGATAACTCTGACTAGGGATATTTAATGATTTATCCTTCGTGGAATGATACTGTCTCATATCATTCTCAATCCAGGAACAAATCATAGGGACCTCTCTCATCATTATACATCTAGGTGATCTAATCACAAATGATAAGAGTGCAATCTCCTTTGTCACATAGTTAATTTGTACAACAACACCATGATCTGTACAAATAGTGATGCTATGGGTCATAATTGTCCAACAAGACCCCTCGGAATCTCAATGGTAGTATGACTATGTGTCTATGGGAATCCCAATCAGGGTAGGTGTATTTGATCTTAACCTGAGACTTGCGTCGCTAATACTTGTGACAATCAGTATACTTTGGTTTTGGTCGTCCGAGGCTTTAATAGGTTTTGTGTACGCCTCTTCTAGGTATATTGAGAATCGTAGTGTATTGGGTGTGATGTCAAGATGGAAGTATCACTTCAGTTATATGGAGATGATGATCACGTAGGATACTGTTGTGATATTTTTATCGTACCGCAAGTGTACGGTGTCAAGTTTTAGTATAAATATGAGTTAAGAGTTTCGAACCCACATGGATTGCGTTAACTTGTACTAAGTACTACAATTGATAATCCTAACTTTATTTAGAAAACAAATATTCAATATTTTGGTAAATAAATAAATATAAAAAATAATTTGATAGGAGGAACTAATACGATAGAGATTTTAGATCCCGATTTCACCTAGCTGTCGTCTATGTATTTGTCATGCCAATTCATATTTGTTCAGTTATATTGTTTATAAGTCAAGACTCCTAAAATATCCACTCCCTCTCTCGAGTGCCGAGTGAAAATATCATTAACTACAGACTTCGATATCTCTATAAAAATCCAGTAGTTAACAACTCATTACGCTTTGTGATTATATATTAACGACTTCAAAGGAACTACAGATTCTCTCGAACTCTATAAACTCCTAGGTTATATTCTCTAGATCCATTCAAAATCCCCTCTCTCGAGTGATAGATCCTAAATATTCATCATCTTCAATTGTGGCCAGCAATCAATAAGCATTAAACTCAAAAGAATATAAATAAATCAATAAGACTTTATAACAAAATTAGTAAACAATTACAAGGTTCAAGTATCGATTACATCATTCTTCAGAATTAAGGAGTTTAGTTCATGACAATAGATAAAAACAATAAAAATAAGGTCATGAATCTAATAGAAATCATTAGAGTTCTAAGAAAGGAATAAGATGATAAAACCCGAATTGAATCTCTTCCTTTTCGGATGACACCGCCTTTGTCTCCTCTTGTTGCTCTTCAATCCTCCTCCTTGGATATCTCTTAAAATATGTGTTTTGGTGTTTTGTGTTGTGTATTAGCCTCCTTTTAAATCTTGGACGAACTGTTATATTATAGTGGAGGGTGGTAGTCATTAAGACTTTAGAAAACCCTAAAAATTAAATCATGGATCACGTAGGTTTCTCTCCCGCAGCACTGCAGCTCCAATAAGTGGCGTCTCGGTACCACGGTCTCGGGATAATATATGGCAGTATCATGCTTGCGGCGCCATGACGACTTGCTTTAGTGGAATTTATGGCACCAAAGCGCCATGTGATCTTGGAATTAGAGGCGCCAAGGCGCCTTGTGTAATTGATCTCCAACAGGCGCTTTGGCGCCTGTGCATTTAAGTGGGCGCCTTGGCGCCATGAGTAATTGGGCAATTGTGGCTGGGCTTCATGAGGCGTTGTGGAGCCTGTGACATTTCTGCACTGGTGCTCCCGTCTTGTGTCATATGCTCCCGTATGGTCCCCAAAACATGTGTAAATATCCCAGGATCCATGTATTAATGTTCCTACAAATAAAAACAGAAAATAAACTATAAATGACATTAAATATCTCGAAATATAACAAAACAATACGTCTCAACGGGTTTACTTTACTGACCAAGTAGTGTAAACCTTGACCAGGAACAGTCTGAGAATGACAACGTCATGATACTACTCAATGTCAGTTGCGACATTTTTGCAACAGTACCATGACTAATCATTCTAAGGTCAATACGTCTTTACAATATTAAAAGATATATTATATTATAGAAACTGCATATATTATTCATAATAATAATGTTTTACAGAAGTATTCAAAAGAAATACAACCGGGAATTGGCGCTCTGAGCACCAACCCCAACACATCACACCCAACACACTACGATTCTCAATCTACCCAGCATTGGCGTACACAGAACCTGTTAAAGCCCTGGACGACCGCAACTAAAGTATATTGATTGTCGCAAGTATTAGCGGTGCAAGTCTCAAGTTAAGACCAAATACACCTACCCTGATTTCGGACTTCCATAGATACATAGTCATACTACCAATGGAATTCCGAGGGGGTCTATCCAGAACGAAGCTATTTCACGTACCATCGGTAAAACACAACCTCCTTTTATACTTGCATGAGTATCCTATACCCAAATATATGAGAACTATGTCGTTGTGCCCTCACAACGCGCACAAGTGTAATACTAGTCTTTTACGTATTTATCGATGTCCAATCTCGATAATACTCTGACTAGGGATATTTAATGATTTATCCTTCGTGGACTGATACTGTCTCATATCATTCTCATCCAGGAACAAATCATAGAGACCTCTCATCATTTATACATCTAGGTGATCTAATCACAAATGATAAGAGTGCAATCTCCTTTGTCACATAGTAGTAATTTGTACAACAACACCATGATCTGTACAAATAGTGATGCTATGGGTCATAATTGTCCAACAAGACCCCTCAGAATCTCATTGGTAGTATGACTATGTGTCTATGGGAATCCCAATCAGGGTAGGTGTATTTGATCTTAACCTGAGACTTGCGTCGCTAATGCCCACGTACCACTTGCGGTTTGCACTCGGGATACAATGCCACGTACCACTTGAGAGATTCACACATTTCGTTTCATCCAACCTTGTATTCGAGCATGATTGGTTGCTAGTATGTTATTTATTTTTAAGAATGATTTAGTCGCTAGTATGCCTATTACTTTCTGCATGTTACTTATTTATACATGATAATGTAGTGCGCATGGGGAATGAAGTTTGATTAAAGGTCCTCCATTTTGAGAGATAAAAAGCCCAAGGGCTACCTTTGCCACGACATTTTTCCGCGCCGGACGGAGTGTGTTTGATTGAATGTGAGATATGTTTAATCGAGCATATGAGGTCCTATATTATTGTTGTCTTTATTTTATATGCATTGTAATATAATGCGCATGGGCTAACTATGGTGGATTAAAGGTCCTCTATTCGAGGGAAATGCCTGAAATCTACCTTTACCATGATTTTTTTCCGCGCCTTTTATTATTTCATTTACCCTTTGCATATCATTGCTTTATTTACGCATGCATTACATTCTTGTGCGCATGGGCTAACTAGGGTGGATTAAAGGTCCTCTATTCGAGGGAAATGCCTAAAGGCTACATTTTCCATGATGTTTTGCCGCGTCAGACGAGGTGCACCCGATCGAATGTGAAATGTGTTCCATCGGGCATATGAAGTCCTACATTGTGTATTTGTTTATCCATATGTGTGTTTGTGTCATTTGAGATGTCATTTTGGCAATCTCGTTCGAACGTGTTTACGAACGCTACATGAACGTATGCATTCTGTCTCATTCTGTTCGAACGCGTTTACGAACGCTACATGAACGTATGCATTCTGTCTTATTCCGTTCGAACACGTTTACGAACACTACATGAACGTATGCATTCTGTCTTATTTCCGTTCGAACGCGCATCAGAATGCTACTCGAACGTTTGCATTCTGTTTACCATTCGAACGCGTTTACGAACGCTATATAAACACGGACATTTTGTTTATCGTTTGAACGCGTTATCAAACGCTACTCGAACGATTGCATACTGTTTACCGTTCGAATGTGTTTACGAACGCTACACGAACGCGCACACACTGAACATATTCCTTCATCATGTTTCATGCATGTTTGTTCCCTTAGTCATTTTTCCCCATCATATGCTTAGTTAGCTCTCTTCAATATTTATGCCTTTACCGTTATTGTTTGTTTATATTTTCCGTATTTGTTCGACATGCTCATGAGATTGTATGCTCACTTTTATCATCAATGCCTTTATAGTTTTTATTAGTTACATTATTACACTTTATTGCTTAATACGTTCATGAATTATGTATTTTGCCTTCATTTACTAGTATGAGTGTGCAAACTTACATGTTGCTTAAATTACATGGAAACATATGTTTCATGAGATTTGGTTGTACTATTGCATAAATCATTTCATTACAAGTGGCACAAGTAAGGGACCATTCCGAACCCAACGGTTTGAGGTCTTCCCTTGCGAGGGGTGAGTACGGCCTTAAATCATTTTCCCGGTTCACACCGGGTGGCGACTCCATGTTATTTCTCTGGTTTAGTTCCCCCTTGGGCTAATCCGTACTCCCAACTAGGCCGCGAGCCTAGAACATCATCACCGATTTATGTGTCCTACAGAAACCACCCAAATGGTGGTCATGATAGCTTCTTCTTTTATATCCACTGGCGACTTTGACATGAAAAAGATAGCTTAGCAGCTGTGGCAGTTTACCAAATACCCCTTACAGTTGCTTGGTCATAGAGGATGTAATCTGCCCAATCTGTGTTTCTAAGGATTTCATTGTGGCCCCGATATTTTCCATGTGTGTCTCAATGTTATCTAGACCTGACTCATTCTTCTCGAACCTCGCTGAAGTACTAGCAACAAACGTGCTCATGAAATCTTCTAAAGAAGATTTATGCTCAACTCTTTGTTAGTCAAAACCAAAAGAAGGCTGCAAGGTATTCTCTGTGTTAGCATATGACTGGTTTGGATGATAACGGTTAGGCACATGATTTCCTCTATAGCTGTTGAAGTTTCGATTGTTCACATATTGGACTTGTTCAAAGTTTGGTTCTCCTTCCAATAATCGCATATTTGTAGCCGCCGCTGATTCAATGGATGGTACTCTTGGATTTTTCAAGGCTGCTACTTGAGTAGATAAAGTGGAAATCTGAGCTGTAAGTGCCACAAGAGGGTATACTTCATATATTCCAGCCACTTTGGTCACAGTTACGTGTTCACTTGGCCATTGATAATAGTTAATGGCCATTTCTTCTAATAGATTGTAGGCGTCCTCAGCTGATTTCTTGAATAGAGCTCCCCCGGCTACTGCATCAACCAGAGTCCTATTCGAACCATTCAGCCCATTATAGAACAACTAAATCTAGACCCAATCTGCATAATCATGTTATGGGCATCTTCGTAGTAGGTCCTTAAAGTGCTCTCATGCTTCATATAAAGTCTCAAATTCCATCTGCTTAAATATACTAATTTATGCCCTCAGTTGAGCTGATTTAGCTGGTGGAAAGAACCTCACAAGAAATTTTATGGCCATATCCTGACATGTCATGATACTCCCCGTTTGTATTGATTGAAGCCAATCCCACACTTTATCCCGTAAAGAGAATGAGAATAAGCGTAGCCTGATAGCCTATTTACTCACGCCATTTATCTTTATGGTATCTGCGATCTCCAGGAACATCCTTAAGTGAAAATTGGGATCCTCTACAGCTGAACCCCCAAACTGATTCCTTTGTACCATGTTGATCAACGTAGGTTTTAGCTCGAAATTGTTGGCGTTGATTGGTTGATGGGCAATCCCAGAAAAAGTATCATCTATGACCGGTTTGAAGTGATCTCTGATTGCCACCTGACGTGGGTTGATCTCTCTATTTTCAGCTGCCATTGCTTCTTGTTCAATTTTCCTTTCTTTCATTAGTCTCTTCACTGTTCTTTCTATTTCAGGATCAAACAGGAGCGAGTCGAGACTTGTGGATTTTCGAATTCACTGAAGCACCAAAAGAAATAAAATCAACAAAAATAAAAACAAAATAAAATAAATATAAACTAAAAAAAAAAGATAAAAATCTAAATTAAATCTAAGATTACTTGGTAGTAGTATTAATGTGAATTAAGAAACAATCCCCGACAATGGCGCCAAAAACTTGTTGTGATATTTTTTATTGTACCGTAAGTGTACGGTGTCAAGTTTTAGTATAAATATGAGTTAAAAGTGTTGAACCCACATGGATTGTGTTAACTCGCACTAAGTACTACAATTGATAATCCTAACTTTATTTAGAAAACAAATAATAAAGATTTTGGTAAATAAATAAATATAAAAATAATTTGATAGGAGGAACTAATACGATAGAGATTCTAGATCCTGATTTCACCTAGCTGTCGCCTATGTATTTGTCATGCCAATTCATCTTTGTTCAGTTATATTGTTTATAAGTCAAGACTCCTAAAATATCCACTCCATCACTCGAGTGCCGAGTGAAAATATCATCAACTACAGACTTCGATATCTCTATAAAAATCCAGTAGTTAACAACTCATTACGCTTTGTGATTCTATATTAACGACTTCAAAGGAACTACAGATTCTCTCGAACTATATAAACTCCTAGG
This sequence comes from Zanthoxylum bungeanum, assembly GCA_019454045.1. NCBI lineage: Eukaryota > Viridiplantae > Streptophyta > Magnoliopsida > Sapindales > Rutaceae > Zanthoxylum > Zanthoxylum bungeanum. The sequence goes on along the minus strand of SKCR01037996.1, from coordinate 8,633 downwards.
TTATATTCTCTAGATCTATTCAAAATCCCCTCTCTCGAGTGATAGATCCTAAACATTCATCATATTCAATTGTGGCCAACAATCAAGAAGCATTAAACTCAAAAGAATATAAATAAATCAATAAGACTTCATAACAAAATTAGCAAACAATTACAAGGTTCAAGCATCGATTACATCATTCTCCAGAATTAAGGAGTTTAGTTCATGACAATAGATAAAAACAATAAGAATAAGGTCATGAATCTAATAGAAATCATTAAAGTTCTAAGAAAGGAAAAAGATGTGTAGGCACTGCATTTTTGCATGTGAGTCCCTATGATGAGTCTCATTTGGAGGCACTACCTTTTTAGTCGAGGAAGTTGCGGGAAACGGTCGTCGGAAGGGAATCCATATTTCGTTAAATTTTACTCGCTTGTTTAGCTCCAAGCTCACTCGTTGGACCTCCGTTTTAAAGCACCTTTAGCCTAAAAAACCCGCAAACCATTTAACCTTGGCCCAAGCCCATCTCACCCAAGCCCAATCTAAAAAATAATTAAAACATTTAAAATACATGTCACAAATTGAAATTAAATGAAATTAAACTAAATCTAATTAAATAAAAACAAATAAATTAAATCTAATACCAAAATTAAATTCCTAAATTAAATAAATTAAATTCCTTAAATAAATATATCCCTACCTAAATCAAATCCAAATTAAAATCAAATTTTAATAAATCACTCACCAATTTAATATATTACCCACCAAAAATATAAATATACTTCCCTTAAATAAATATATCCCACCCAAATTACATGATTTTATCCCCTTAATAAATTGATGCATCCATATTTAATTGATTTGTTTCCTTTCAAAAACCATGCACAAACCCTAAACCTAATAGATCACTATAAAATAAAGCATAACAAACCCTAATGGAAGAGGGAAATACACGGCCACATCAAAAAACAAACACAAAAAATAAACAAAAACCAAGACATTTCTCCTCTCCTCTCTTCCATCTCTCTTAGACTCTCACGGTAATACACTCACAAAAAAAAACCCTAGACACTCAATCTCTCTCGTTCTTCCTTGGCTCCACATAGAAAACAAAAACCAAGACATTCCCCCTCTCTAATCTCTCACAATTCATGCCCAAGACACACATCCAAGCCCTCTCTTACACGGCATACACAAAGAAAAGAAACCCTAGCTCATTCACGTAAAGCACCCCCTCACGCCATAACACCACATTCACGGCTTCACTAGGCGCAGATAACAACAAACCCCACTGCCACACACATAAACCCCAGCAAGCACTCACTCTCTCTCATCTTCAACAACCCTCACGCACACTGGACATTAGGGATGCACACGTGAAACCCTTAAAACATCACACAGTTCACCAGTCTCCTCTCATCACGTAACTAAGCTACTCCTTCGCACAACCCTTCATGCCAAAAATCAACTCATTGACTAGCCCTTCACCTCCCCAACAACACCCCCTTCATAACGTCCACGCAGCAAGCCATTCATTGCCTCCACTCAGCCCCTAGAATTCATGCACCTGAGCCTATCACAACAGTCTCATTGACGCCGATAATAACCCTTCAACTTAGCCAGTAAACTACTTCACAAATCACCGAAACTACCCCCCTGCACTGCACTATTTCACCCCCAAAATTGTACCAAAAACAGTCCCCAAAACCGCACAAAACAACCCCAAAATAGTCCATTAACACACCTGAAGCAGTGACCGAAATACAGCAGAAAAACAGCAGCAAAACGGAGTCAAAACAGTAGCTTGAGCAGCGAAACAGCGAGGTAAAACGCAAACCAGTGAATCAGAAAAGTTGAGGAGCTTTAACCCTTCGGATCTCCGTGAAACGCAAGTCCGAAAGTCGACAAAAAAGGTTAGACCTGAGGGTATTTTTCACATCCGTTTTCAGTTGTATTTTTATTATTTATTGAGTTTCGTTTGCATGATTTTTGTGGAGTGATGCATGTTGTGGCCCTTGAATAGATAAAAAATGCATGTATTGCAAAATGATGTATGTTGTGGCCCTTGAATAAAATGAAAAGTGTGTCGCCTCTCGTGGTATATAGGATGGAAACCCGGACATAAATTTCATAGCCGATTCCGAATGGACGGTAATGTGATCTGTACTCGGGATACAACTCCACGTACCACTTGCGTAAACGGCACATATTTCGTTTTATGTTGTTTTGATTTGTTATTCACTATTTTATTTCCTCATGTTATTTTTATATGCATTATGTGATCGAGCGCATGGGTTTAGTAAGTTGGATTAAAGGTCCCCTATTTTGAGGGGTTAAAACCCTTTACCACGATGATTTGCCGCGCCGGTTGATGTATATTCGGTTGAATGTAAGATGTGTTCAATCTGGTATACGAAGTCCGATATCATTGTCTTTAATTTTTATATATGTATTGTGTTGATTGCGCATGGGCTTAGTAAGTGCGATTAAAGGTAATCTATTTTGAGAGGTTAAAATCCTTTACCACGATGCTTTGCCACGCTTTTAGCCCGTTATTATTTATTAGATGTCATCTATTCATCCGTTCATGTATGTGTCATGTTGTTTACTGTATTTTGGAGGTCGTTACTGTAACCCCGTTCGAATGCATTTCAGAACGTCATACGAACGCATGTTTTCTGTCTGGTCCTATTCGAACACGTTATCAAACGCTAGACGAACACGAACCTTCTGTTTACCATTCGAACGCGTATACGAATGCCGCACGAACGCCCATGGTAAACAGGTCATGTTGCCTCACATCACGACATGTCTATCTTAGCATATAGTTATCTCTTTTTACCTTATGTATTTGTATTACCTCTTTATTTATCTATTTCTATTATGCGCTTAAATGTCTTTCCTTAATATGTATGCTTGTATGAATGCTATGTGTTTGCGCTTCTGTGCCTACCAATGTGAAATCGTATGTCTTTCGTATGTCAATTTATCTGTATGCAAATTTGGATATATATTGTAATCAAATAGGTTGTATGCAAAATATGAAAATGTGTTATATGTAAACTTAGATATGAGCTTTGTACCTATGTATGCAAACTTATTAGTAAATTATCCTTGGAAATATGTTGCTTATTCTCTGGATTAGTCCCCTGTTGGCTACTCCGTACTCCCAACTAGGCCGCGAGCCTATAACAGTATGCGTCGCCCCAGATCATGTGTCCCACAGTCTGGCGACTCCACTGGGGATAGATAATCGGCCCCGAAATAATGTCTTGTAATATTATGATTTGTGCTTTAATTAACTGTGTCTACTGTGAGTTAAAAGAGGTTTAATCAAAGGCATATTGTTTAGGCTGGGTAATGGTTTGGTGTCTTCCTTCACTCACTACCTTTCTAGAAGGAAAAGTTGTGAAGGCACCTTGATAATCATCTACTTGTAGCCTATTGTGACAGACTAATTTGGAGGACTCGTTGTTTATTCCTGTCACCAAGCGATAAGAGCCTAAGAGGCTAGGGTACTTAAGAGAGCCTCGCTCCACCCTCCCTCTGGGGAATCTACAATGGGAAATCCATCTGACAGTCAGTCACACACCATAACTCGCTGACACGTACCGTAAGGTATAAAAAATATGTGCTCACTTGGTCGCTCGAACCCTTGAGTGGGGAGACCTAGTTGTGGGTAATCCTTCGCCAGCGAGAGTCTTTGTCTACACTCCCGCAAACCCACACGTAGACCAGAATTGTATGGCCTATAGCAACTATTTCCTTGTGCTTGTGGACCATCCTTATTTGGATGCAGTTGGACTTCTTGTCAGAAATGCGAACTTGTTAGGCCATTTAAACTGGGACAAGTTTGTATCCTATGACAATTGGGCCAAAAGCTTCTGAAATATTGATGGGCCACTCTATAGAAATTATCTTTGTATGCTTGTGTTTGGGAACATTGTCGTTTGGATCCATTCGGAACTTTTGTCATGAAGTATGGGCTTGTTGGGCCATTTAAACTGGGACAAGAACGTATCTTATGATGATTGGGCCAAAAGCTTCTAAAACGCCAATGGGCCATTATATGTTTGTGTTTAGGAACATTATCATTTGGATACAGTTGGACTTCTTGCCAAGAGATGTGAACTTGTTGGGCCATTTAAACTGGGATGAGTTCACTCCTATGACAGTTAGCCCAAAAGCTTCTAAAATGTTGATGGGCCGATTTGTGTGAAAATTTTAATGAGTTGATATATTCCTTGTATCGCATGCATCTCATCCATCTCATGCATACATGCACCATGCTAACCCTTGTCTTGAAAGCCATCATAGATACATGTTGGTTAGGGAAGAGGGCAGACTTGTCAAAAGACCGAGCAGCCACCAAGAGTACCGGCAGAAGACCTAACCCAACGGAATAGAAAATTCATTCATGCATGCATGCATACACGTAACATATTTGTATCTTTTTTGTGTTTGTTCTGTTTTGTAATAAAATGGTTTAAATGAGAAAAAGAGAAAGCGTCAAAGGCAAGCTAACCAGAAGCAGCAACAATATAATGTCAGCAGTTTTCAAGAATAAATCACAGGGGCGAGGCCCATATCAGTATCAGTTTGGGGCGAGGCCCATATCAATATCAGTCTGGGGGTGAGTCCCATATCAGTATCAGTATGGGGGCGAGGCCCATATCAGTATCAGTCTGGGGGCGAGGCCCATATTAGTATCAGTTTGGGGCGAGGCCCACGTCAGTATCAGTTTGGGAATGAGTCCTAGGGCCGAGGCCCACATCAGCATCAATTTGGGGATGAGTCCCAGGGCCGAGGCCTACATCAGTATCAGTTTGGGGATGAGTCTCAGGGCCGAGGCCCACATCCGTATCAGTTTGGGGATGAGTCCCGATGGTCGAGGCCCACATCAATATCAGCTGAGGGCGAGGCCCATATCAGTATCAGTTTGGGGCGAGGCCCATATTAGTATCAGTCTGGGGGCGAGGCCCATATTAGTAACAGTTGGGGGCGAGGCCCACATCAGTATCAGCTGGGGGCGAGGCCCATATCAGTATCAGTTTGGGGCGAGCCCCGCGTCAGTATCAGTTTGGGGCGAGGCCCGCATCAGTATCAGTCTGGGGGCGAGGTCCATGTCAGTATCAGTTGGGGGAGAGCCTACATCAGCATCAGTTTGGGAATGAGTCCCAGGGCCGAGGCCCACATCAACATCAGTTTGGGGATGAGTCCCAGGGCCGAGGCCTATATCAGCATCTGTTTGGGGATGAGTCCCATGGCCGAGGCCTACATCAGTATCAGTTTGGGGATGAGTCTCAGGGCCGAGGCCCACATCCGTATCAGTTTGGGGATGAGTCTCGAGGGTCGAGGCCCACATCAGTCTCAGTTTAGGGGTGAGGCCCACATCGGTATCGGTTTGGGGGCGAGGCCCACATCAGCATCATGCATCCATACATACATGCATACATATCATATACATACAATTTTTGTTTTGTATTCGCAGGATTGTAGCGGCAAAGACCACCTCATCAAGTAACGGCTCAAAAATAAGCCACATTCTCGGACAGCACGGTTCAGAAATGGACCGCACACACAACAGATGCCGAAAATGGCACTCCAAAATGGAGCACACACAGCAAATGCCGAAAATGGCACTCCAAAATGGAGCACACTCATGCATGCATGCATACACGTAACACATTTTGGCATTCGTTTTGTGTTTGTTTTGTATTCGCAGGTTTTGAAGAAGAAAAGAGAAAGCAACAAAGAACAAGCTAATCAGAAACGGTGAAAAGCACAGTATCGAATTCGGGTAATAATCCCAGGGTTGAGGCCCATTTGAGTTTGAGTTTTGAGTATGGCACTCTGGGGGCGAGGCCCACATTAGCATCAACATCAGTTTCAGGAACAAAGCCCATAGTCAGCTCAATTCGGGAATAAAGCCCACATTTAGTACAATTCAGGAACAAAGCCCACAGTCAGCTCAGATCAGAGGAATAAAGCCCTACCTTAACATAGTTCGGGAACAAAGCCTAGGGGAATAAAGCCCTATCTTGACACAGTTCGGGAATACAGCCCAGGAGAATAAAGCTCTCTCTCAGTACAGTTCGGGAATAAAGCTCACATTCAACACAGTTTGGGAATAAGGCCCAGGGGAATAAAGCTCTACCTTAACATAGTTTGGGAACAAAGCCTAGGGGAATAAAGCCCTGTCTTGACACAGTTCGGGAATACAGCCCATGAGAAAAAGCTCTCTCTCTCAGTACAGTTCGGGAATACAGCCTAGAGGAATAAAGCCATCTCTCAACACAGTTCGGGAATACAGCCCAGATGAATAAAGCTCTCTCTCAGCACAGTTCGAGAATACAGCCCAGAGGAATAAAGCCATCTCTCAGCGCAGTTTGGGAATACAGCCCAGGAGAATAAAACTCTCTCTCAGCACAGTTCGGGAATACAGCCTAGGAGAATAAAGCTCTCTCTCAGCACGGTTCGGGAATACAGCCCAGGGGAATAAAGCCATCTCTCAACACAGTTTGGAAAAAAGCCTAGAGGAATAAAGACCACCTTCAATACAGCTCGGGAACAAGGCCCAAGGGGAATAAAGCTATATCTTTACACGGTTCAGGAGCAAAGCCTAAAGGAATCAAGCCCACTTTCAAAGCAGTTCGGGAACAAGGCCTAGGGGAATAAAGCTCTATCTTAACACAGATCGGGAACAAGACCCAAGAGAATAAAGCTCTATCTTAACACAGCTCGGGAATAAGGCCCAGGGGAATAAAGCCATATCTCTACACAGTTCGGGAACAAAGCCTAGAGGAATAAAGCCCACTTGCAAAATAGCTCGAGAATAAAGCCCAGGAGAATAAAGCTCTCTCTCAACACAGTTCGGGAATAAATCCCAAAGTCACAGACTGCACAAGTCCCATCAAAGTGGGGGCGACTGTAGGCACTGCATTTTTGCATGTGAGTCCCTATGATGAGTTCATTTGGAGGCACTACATTTTTAGTCGAGGAAGTTGCAGGAAACGGTCGTCGGAAGGGAATCGATATTTCGTTAAATTTTACTCACTTGTTTAGCTCCAAGCTCACTCGTTGGACCTCCGTTTTAAAGCACCTTTAGCCTAAAAAACCCGCAAACCATTTAACCTTGGCCCAAGCCCAATCTAAAAAATAATTAAAACATTTAAAATACATGTCACAAATTGAAATTAAATGAAATTAAACTAAATCTAATTAATAAAAACCAATTAAATTAAATCTAATACCAAAATTAAATTCCTAAATTAAATAAATTAAATTCCTTAAATAAATATATCCCTACCTAAATTAAACTAAATCAAATCCAAATTAAAATCAAATTTTAATAAATCACTCACCAATTTAATATATTACCCACCAAAAATATAAATAGCCTTCCCAAATATAAATATATCCCACCCAAATTACATGATTTTATCCCCTTAATAAATTGATGCATCCATATTTAATTGATTTGTTTCCTTTCAAAAACCATGCACAAACCCTAAACCTAATAGATCACTATAAAATAAACATAACAAACCCTAATGGAAGAGGGAAATACACGGCCACATCAAAAAAAAAACAAACACAAAAAATAAACAAAAACCAAGACATTCCTCCTCTCATCTCTTCCATCTCTCTTAGACTCTCACGGTAATACACTCACAAAAAAAACCATAGACACTCAATCTCTCTTGTTCTTCCTTGGCTCCACATAGAAAACAAAAACCAAGACATTCCCCCTCTCTAATCTCTCACAATTCACGCCCAAGACACACATCCAAGCCCTCTCTTACACGGCATACACAAAGAAAAGAAACCCTAGCTCCTTCACGTAAAGCACCCCCCTCACGCCATAACTCCACATTCACGGCCTCACTAGGTGCACATAACAACAAACCCCACTGACACACACATAAACCCTAGCAAGCACTCACTCTCTCTCATCTTTAACAACCCTCACGCACACTGGACATTAGGGATGCACAAGTGAAACCCCTAAAACATCACACAGTTCATCAGTCTCCTCTCATCACGTAACTAAGCTACTTCTTCACACAGCCCTTCACGCCAAAAATCAACATCTTGACTAGCCTTTCACGTCCCCAACAGCACCCCCTTCATAACGTCCACGCAGCAAGTCATTCACTGCCTCCACTCAGCCCCTACAATTCACGCACCTGAGCCTATCACCACAGCCTCATTGACGCCAATAATAACCCTTCAACTTAGCCAATAAACTACTTCACAAATCACCGAAACTACCCCCTGCACTGCACTATTTCGCCCCCAAAACTGCACCAAAAACAGTCCCCAAAATCGCACAAAACAACCCCAAAATAGTCCTTTAACACCTGAAGTAGTGACCGAAATATAGCAGCAAAACAGCAGCAAAACGGAGTCAAAATAGTAGCTTGAGCAGCGAAACAACGAGGTAAAACGCAAACCAGTGAACCAGAAAAGTTGAGGAGCTTTAACCCTTCCGATCTCCGTGAAACGCAAGTCCGAAAGTCGACAAAAAAGGTTAGACCTGATGGTGTTTTTCACATCCGTTTTCAGTTGTATTTTTATTATTTATTGAGTTTCGTTTGCATGATTATTATGGAGTGATGCATGTTGTGGCCCTTGAATAGATAAAAAATGCA